>JAQQSZ010003661.1:0-14381 GCA_028646595.1 Phalanger gymnotis
ATTTTTGTCTCCTGGAAGTTCAAGAAGTGTCCTTTGGGCTGTAAGCCTCAAGAATTGGTGTCTCACAGACCAGTGGCGTTGCGCTGCCTCTCTTCGCTTCCACGGAGTGCCGTCCTGTGTTGGGAGGCCTGGGGATCTCCGCTGGTTTCAGGCGCCCGGCTTTCTCCTGGCCTATCTCCCATGTGGGTTTCCCGGCCAACCGCTTCCGCTTTTCTCCCATCTGGAGCAGCTCTGCACACCGAGCACTCTTCTAGCCTACAGATTCATTCCTTCGGCCTTTCAGACTCTCCTGGCTGGGAAATTTGCCCCACTCAGACTTCTCGCGGTTTCCAACTCTCTCAAATCTGCTCAAATTCACCTCTTTATAGGAATCTGACAGAACTTGTGAGAGAGCCCCGGTAAGACGCTGCCTTCGTGCAGCCATCTTGGCTCCGCCCCCGAATTCAGTTTTTTAAACCATCATTAATATCTTGTTTTTATTTCACCTAGTACCTAGATTTTCTTCCTTTTCCTCTTCCCAAAGAGCAATTCTGATGTATAAAAAGAAGGAACTTCAGTAAAATTAATAAATCAAGGAAGTCCGACCTTACATATAGTATTCAACACTCACCATACCCTGGGGTAGAGGAAAACATCTCTTCTTTGGGACCAGAATTTAGTTTCAATTGTTTTGTTGCTGTTGTTCTTTCCATTTATGTTGCTATAGACAATATGTATCTTGTTTTCTTTTTTTTGCTTCTGTTTACTTCACTCTGCATCAGTTCATACAACTCTTCTCATGCTTCTCTATATACATCATATTTATTGTTTCTTATAGTACAATAATGACAGTCCTTATATGTGGCTTGAAAACCTTTTCATCCCATCTCAAACCGTCCATAGCTTCTCCCCAGCCACCCTCTAAGCTGGAAACATGGCTTCATATGTTACTGAAAAAACTGAGGCCATTTGCCAAGAGTTCCCTGTTCTCTCCTCCTCATTTCCAATCACTCAGATACCTTCTGACACTATCTCCTCCTTTACTACTGTCTCACATGAAGAGGTGTTCCTTCTCTTTGCCAAAGCAAACCCGTCTACCTGTGCAAAGTGATTCTATTCCATCCCACCTTCCCTCATAGATTACCTTCTCTATCATCCCCATTCTCTCTCACTCATCTTTCATTTCTCCCTTTCTGCTACTTCATTTTCTTCTGCCTACGAACACATACATATTTCTCCCATCTTTAAAATACCTCCCTTGATTAATCCATTTCTGTGAGCTATCATCCAATACCTCCAGTATTTTGTAGCTAAACTCCTTGAGAAGGTCATCTGTAATAGATTTAGCCACTCCCTTTCCTCTCATTCTCTTAACTTACTACAGTTTGCCTTCTGACCTCATCATTCAACCAAAACTCTTCTTTCCAAAGTTAACCATGATCTCTGAATTACCAAATCTAATGGCCTTATCTCTATCCTCATGGTCTTTGCTCTCTCCTACCTTTCCAGTCTTCTTACACCTTACTTCCCCACCCCATCTTCATATACTCTGATCCTGTGACACTGACTTCCTTGCTGTTTCTTGCACAAGACCATCTATCTCTCAACTCTAGATATTTTCCATAGCTGTTCCCTATGCCTGGAATTCTCTCCCTCCTCATCTCTTCCTCCTGGATTCCCTAGCTTCCTACAACTCCCAGCTAAAATCTTATCTTCTGCAAGATGCTTTTCCCATTCCTCTGTAATGTGAGTGCCTTCTCTCTGCTGATTCCAGTTAAATAATACTAGCTAACATTTACACAGTGTTTATTATGTGCCAGGTACTGTGCTAAGTGATTTTCAAATATTATATTGTTTGGTCCTCACAATAACCCTGGGAGATAGATGCTATTGTTATCCCCATTTTACGGATAAAGAAACTAAGGCAAAGAGAGGTTAAGTAACTTGCTCAAGGTCACATAGTATCCAAGGTTGGGTCTGAACTCAGGTCTTCCTAACTCCAGGCCTCTGTGTACTGTGGCACCACCTAGATACCCTCTTTATCCCAACTTAGCTACCTAGTTTATCCTGTATGTATCTCGTTTGTATATACTTGTTTTCTTATTATCATCCCTTATTAGACTATAAGATTCTTGAGATGATGGACTGTATTTTACCTTTCTTTCATACCCAACACTTAGAAGAGCAAGTGCTACATAGGAAGTGCTTAATAAATGCTTGTTGACTGACAATAATATTCCATTCCATTAGCATGTTACGTTTTGGCCATTCTCTGAGCAAAATAACATGAATTGGATAAAGAAACTTTTGGAAAATTTAAATTGTTCAATGTGCATTAATTGGGTATCAAGGTCAGAGGATAATTAAGAAATGTTTAATAAATGCTGATAATTGAATTGGAATTAATGTAATTAATTAATAAAGGAGACAGATTTTAGAAAGAGATGAACATGGAAACTTAGCATATGAGCCTTTCTTTCATGCCCATGAGTATTAATTTCTTCCACTTGAAGGACTTTCTTGCCATCCAAGTAGGATGGAGTCACAGTACCAATCTCTGCAGTGGTGCTTTCAGTCCCCCTTTCAGATAGTCCCCAGGTCTCCTTCTCTTCCTTGATGAATTTTATGGGCAATGCTCCTAAATGGGAGCAACTCTGGAATTAGATGACTTCTTAGCCTTAATTTGAGCGACATTGACAGCCTTGAGGCAAGTTGCCAAAAAAAAAGCTGCTGTGTCATGGTAGTCACTGCTTTACTACCACTTCAAGATAGATTTAGGGTCAGACTTTAGGTAGGCCTGAGCTGAGTCTTGGAGGAAACCCAGGATTCTGAGAGATACAGGGGAGTCATAAGGGAGACCCTGAAGTTTCATGATCAGTGGAATGACTCATCCTAACTTATACTTTAGGAAGATTATTTTGGTATCTGCGTGGAAGGTAGATTGGAGAGGTGAGAGGATGGGAACTGCCTGTCCAATTAAATAGTCCAGGAAAAGATTTATGTGGGCCTCAAATGGGATGGTAAACATGGCCCTCCCATTGGAAAAAATTAGGTAGGGGCAGCTAGTGAGTAGAGAACCGGCCCTGGAGTCAGGAGGACTTGAGTTCAAATACAGCCTCAGACACACGACACACTTACTAGCTGTGTGACCTTGGGCAAGTCACTTAATCCCAATTGCCCTTCCCCCCTTAAAAAAAGGTAATACAGTTCTTCTAATTTAGTCCATAGTATGATCTATTCTCAGATACTTTGATCATATCTATTCATCCCACTCTGCCAAATATGAACTATTTCTATTCAAAATACGCATGGAAAGCTTTTCAATTGTTTTGTTGAAGTTGTGTCTTCAAAACTCAACTAATTGTATTTTATTGTTTCCTTAATCTACAGTTACTAGAAGGTCTCTGTAACACTGAATGAATTTTAAAGCTTTTTTCCATTTTTATGAGCTGCTTTTTATGACTAAAACTATAAATGTGGCTATTATAATCAAACCAGACCAGATTATTCTGATGGAGACATCGTAACAATGAAGTCACCATTTTATGCATGATCAGATGGCATAATAGAAATATCCATATCTCCGTGAAAGTCTAAAGTCATTATTTCAATCTTTAATAGAAGTCACTAAACCTTCATGAGCAATCAGAGTTTGGGGCTGCCAGTATTTAGACACTCTTACTTACCTGCCTTCCAGAACTGGCTACTGGTGACTTTTGTCTACTTGGAAAGAATTATGGGTAGAGAAAGGTCAAGGATGGGTATTTGGTCTTTATATGACCTAGACTTCTTTAGCTTACAGAGGGGAGATGAATTAGACAGTACAAGCTCCATTTTTTTCCTAAGCAAGACAGTACAGAAATTCATAATCCCAGGATATCAACCATTTATGATATTTGCATTTTTAATTTTAATCAGACTCTCATTGGAACAAGCTTTGCATTATTGATTATAATTATTTTTAGTGCTGGTACTTCATTTGTGAAGTATTTTTTTCTAAGTTAGCACTACTATCCTTTATATTTATTTAACATCCCTCCATTGCTAAGAGCATACCCAAAGGCAACCTATATTTCTGAGCTGTTTACAGACATCTTATCCACAAAAAATTCTCCTTTAACCTTATTGCTTTCATTTCATGTTTCATGTCCAGCAGCAACTGTCAAATAGGAAGATACACATTTAGTTTGGCCTGATTGTGAAATTAATTAGAAATCTATTTCATATTAATAAACCATGAAGTATCCAAGATTGCATGTTCAAATGTATCACGTAAAGAAATCTAAACCAAGAATGAGTGGGTGTAAAGTGCCAAGCTTTGAATGAAGAATTGTGCGTTAAAGGGTAACTTCTTTTGAGGTTAAGCCAGAGAAAAAATAAGTTTTCGGTCCACATTATTTTTTAAGTTTATCCTCATAAACGCTGATTTAAAATGTCTGGTCTGTTGCATTGGATCGTAATAAGTGTCCATGCTGGAAATAGGACCCAGTTAAGTCTTTTTCCTCTCTCTTTCTTGTTTCTTTCTTTTCTGTTAATAATGAATATAGGATGAGAAAAGATGTTTTGAGAATAAATAACTAATGTGCATTCCTTCATGTAAGAAGGTTAGTGTTGGGAGCCTGCATGCTTAATTATACTATATTCTAATTGCAACTGATACTGAGTTAATTTTTAGCTGTCTGGGATGGGGAGTGGGTGGGTTGATAACTTGCTCTCCCTCACAGCCTGCTTTAACCAAAACAAAAAGTATCAGGAAAAAAGGGGTCCACAATGAGTCATGGGAAAGGACAGAGGTAGCATCTTCTTGTTAATTACAAGTTTGGACTTCCCTCATTCCAAAGATGTTACTGTGCTTCTGCCAGAATGAATCGTATATAGTGAGTCATGTCAGTAAGTTGGTGAGACGTTTCTATTTAGAAATAGTACAGGACCCCTTGATTCAAAAGTGACTTCTAAATGGACATCTCCACTGGCCTTTGGACCTTGGACTGCAGACAGTACGATGCTGCCTTCAGTCCTTAAAGGGTCTTAGTAAGAAAGAGCATGACTAGGGACATGTGGCCCGACTCTCAAGCAAAAGTGTGTGTTTATTCACTGGGGTTCAGCCTGCTCAAATTCTTTATTGTCCAGTGCTGAGCAGATAACAAGATAACAACAGCGATGATGCTTAACACATTTGAGATCTGGTGTCATCAACAAATTCCGGTGGAAAGTGCAGGCATAACAGCAGCATGTCAGGATATGTCCTTCAACCTCGTTGTTATTATTCCTAGGTAAGCAGAGCTTGGTATCATTTAGCTTCCAGGAGAGATCCTTGACTCCCTGGGGAAAATGGGAAAAGTGTTCTTTAAGACTTTGGGGGAAAAGCAAATTTGAGAAAGTTACCACCTTTCACCTTTGAAAGTCCGATTTAAAAGTGAAAGGGCTCCCTCAGGAGGTGGTGGGCTCCTCTCACTAAAGTTTTACAAGCGAAGACAGGAGGACCTTTGGCAGGGATATCAGAGAAGGGACCTTAGCTAGGGAGAGGCTAGTCCTGATAGCCTCTGTAATGCTATAAGATTAGGGTCCCAGTAAGACATACAAAGCAAATGAGTTTTATTGGAATTGAGGGAGTCATTAGTTTCTTAGATGATGCACCATACTGTTACTTTTCTAGGTTTCAAGGAGAATGATGTCACTGGCCTCTACAGCTTTAACACATCTGGCAATTTTGAAACCATTTAGGGGTGGATTTATTCCTTTTTTATTTTGAGCTAAACGTTTAACTTTAAAAAAAATCAATACTGGTATGGGGTGCAGGAAGCAGTTGAAGAAAAGACAGACATTCATTTCATTTTTAAAGTGGAAATGGATGAGTTGTTTTTTTTTAAATTTATAAACATTTATTATCTCTCCTTTCCTCTGCCCCACACTGACCAAAAATAAGTAAATAAATAATGAACCCTGCACAACAATTATGTGTAGCCCAGCAAAGATAATTCTCCTAATGGCCGTATATATTAGGCAATTTATTTTTAAGGGTTTTTTTTGGGTAATTTGTTCAATGGGGTAGATGAGTAGTAGGAAAGACAGATTAATAAAAAAAGATTTGTACCACAAAAAATAAACTATTCTAAAGTATATATCTTATTCTTCATTTTAAGTGGATCACCCCTCTGCTAGAAGATGGGTGGCATAGTTGATGTTCATTTTTCTGGACTAATGGTTGATTATTGCATTGATCAAAGTTCTAAAGTTTTTCATAGCTGTTTTTCTTTAACATTCTATTGTCATTTTATAATTGCTCTCTCACTTCTGCTCACTTCACTCTGCATTGGTTCATAGAGATCTTCCCAGTTTCCTCTGAAATTGTCTATTTTATCATTTTTATGGCATAAGATTATTCCATTATGTTCCTATACCATGATTTGTTTAATGATTCTCCAGTGGATAGATGAATACTCCCTAAATTTCCAGTTTAGAACTACCACAAAAGAGCTGTTTTAAATACTTTTTGTACACGTAAGTCCCTTTTCTTTTTTGTCTCTTTGGGGTATAGACCTAGTAATGAGCTAGTTGGGTCAAAGAGTATATACATAGTTTAGTAACTTTTGGAGCATAGTTTCAAATCGCTTCGAAATATATGAATTATTCAGTGGCACTGAATAAATTCCTGAGTTTTGGGGGAATATGAGAGCAATAAGACCATAAACAATAAGACCTAGTCTGGAATCAATACAGGATGTAACTTACCTTTCAATCAGTCCACAAGCATTTTGACCTCTTACTGTGTGACTGGTACTGTACTAGACATTGGGGTTACAAATTCAAAAGTGAGATCATCTCTGACCTCAAGGGTCTTATATTACACTGCGTAAACATAAGTGTCCTCTCCTCAAGAGCACTAGACTCCAGTTAAGGTCTCTGCCCCTAGACTAACTGCAGAAATCCTCAGCAACATCATACATGTAATTTCCAAAGTGTCTGTCCCAGAACTACTAAACTAGAAGAAATCAGCAAGCTTTTGGGTCTTCCTGTAAAGAGGAATACCTCTGACTCTCTTTTAAATGCAACTATGGAAGGAATTACAATCGCTGAGAGAGGATATGAGGCAATACAACAATCAGCCCATTGTGGCACTGCCAGGTCTATGGAGTTAAGCCAGAATTCAAGAGAAAACCCAATCCTGAGTTCCTTTGTTCAGTACTGACAATAAGGTCAGGGAGCAGATGCAGTTTTTGAGGAACATCAGAGCAGGCTATTGGCATCTAGTAATAGTAATCAGATTCCCTTGTCAGACAGGGAAGACTAAATGTCTTTAAATGAAGACATTCAAATGACCACATATGCCTTGAGATCACCATTGAAAACCTGGAAACCTTTTAGATCAGAGTGGGTCAGTGTAGGTAAGCCCACATGCAAGAAAGTTCCGTGGAATGCTTCTGGAGGTACAAAAGAGTGACTTTCCTCTGAAGAACTTGGAATGCTCTATCTATCACTTCTCCCAGCTGATGTTTCCAGACTTATTTTCCATTATTTTCTTTCAGACATTCTATGTTCCAACCAAACTGTCTAGTTTGCTGTTCTGTCACCTCAATTATACATTTCCTACCTCAGTTCCTTCTCTTGTAATGGGTATATGGTAATATCAACACTTAGTACAAATCTCAATGGGATGGTAACCATGGGCAAAAGTCATGTGTTTGCCCTTCCTTAAGTCTGCTGTGCCACGTTCAGTCCCTCTCAAGGGCCATCAGAGAAGCTTACCAGGAGCTTCCTCAAGGAAACATCTCCAGGCACCCAGGTGACACATTTTCTTTAATGAGTTCCTTATGTTTTCTTAAACTATTCCAAATCAGCCAGTTTCTATAGAAACTCTCAAACCAGCTCACTGAGTCACCATACTCCCAGACTTCATTCAGTGCAAGCTCCTAACCCAAAAATTTAGTTTCTTCCCTTGTTTATTCTGATGAGGGCATCCTTACTTGGATGCCTGAATGGCAATAAGATTTTGCTGTTAAAAGATTGTTGGGAACCTTACATAGAACCTACTTTCAATAAAGTGAAAAGGTCAGAAGGCTGATTGTAAAGAGTGAGAGAGTGAATGAATGGGGAGTGCCCATATGCAGCAATAGTACATTATTCTTTCTCTGTGTTTGGCAGTAAAAGCTGTGATGTAGGATGGCAACTTGTGAGGACAGAGTCAAGTGAAGAGGTTGTTTAGTTTTTTTAATGGGATAGACATGAGCATACTTATAGGTATCAGGGAAGGAGCTAGAATAGAGAGAGAGATCGAAGATGAAAATCAGAGAGAATTATCAATGGGGTGAGCTCCTGGACAGAAAGACAAAAAAACACAACTTAATGCCTGGTTCAAAAAGAAACATCAGTGAGAATGAGGCGTTGAGCAGCAGGAAGTATTTGCTACCTTTAAGGAGGACCTGCCCTGAGCCTCTGACGTGGCTCACTCCCAAATCACTCTGTTCTTCTTTAACTTCCTGGAGACCTGAATTATTCATGGTGGTTCTCCTAGGTTAGAGATCCAAGGTCTAACACAAGCTGACAGAGAGAGTCTATGTCTCATAGCTGTTCTTAGCTATAAAGCAAAAAGTCCATTTCCTCTGATCAACTGGCCTAACTTAGAGCTCAGGATATGAAAGATTCTTTCACGCTCTTCCCCCAATGTACAGCATTCCAATAAGATTTTAAGATGACCAGGTAAACAATCCTGGAGTTGTGGTTCAATTGTTTTAGCCATGTCCAATTCTTTGTGACCCACTTGGGGTCTTCTTGGCAAAGATACTGTAGTGGTTTGTCATTTCCTTCTCTGGCTCCTTTTATAGGTGAAGAAACTGAGGCAAACAGGGTCACATAGCTAATAAGAGTCAAATTCTGGAGTAGGTCATTGGTTATTGGTTCTAGTTCATAGAAGGCTGGCATTAGAACAAAGAAAGAATCCCACTTGCCCCTTTCCCAGAATTTTGAAAAAGCCAGTAGAATGGGGAGTAAATATTAAAGAAAACAAAGAGAGGATTTTATAATGTTCTGATTTACAAATGGCTCCCCAAATTATAATCAAGCTTTCCCCATAATAGATTATATGAATGTTTAATATGTATTCAAGCTATAGAGTCTATCTTAGAGCTGTCTGTTGGGGCCCCTACCTCCTAACACTTTGGACCGGGTTTGCTTTGAGATCCTGTGACAGATCTCTTTGGATTGTACCCCATACAGAGTTTTCCCCTTGTATTGTCAGAAAGTAAGCATTCACTCTAATAGGTCATTGAATATAAAACAGGTTTTATTTAACACAGTAGAAAGTACAAAGGACTCATACCATATCCTATAAAATATCCACACAATTTTCCCTTCTGGTGGGCCCCAATTCCCCCATGAAACCATATGTTTGTTCCAACATAACAGTGCCACTACAGGTTGAAGAATCATCAGATCTGGTCAAAAGAAGAAATTAGATGTTGCAGGAATCTCTAAGAATGAATTTTAGAGCAGCTGGAATTAATTGGGATTATAAACTGCCTATCATCGTGTTTACTCTCAGATGCTCAAAGATACTTCTTGGCTCTACCCATTTGAAGTAATGACAGGCTCACTAAATGGAGCTCCATTCCTTACAACAAGCCAAAATGGGGTGGAGACTTTGGGTCAGTTGATGGTGAGGAGATCCAAATGATATGTCAAAGAATTATTGGGGTTCCTATTGGATGGGAGCTTCTTCTGTAGATATGACCAACTTTGAGGTGATAACAAATGAGCTGAGTTATATTACCAAGATTATGAAATTAACTATCTCTTTACTGGCTCTAATTTAGAAATGGCTGAGGGTTACATGAGAGTAGCTGATTGAAAGACAACTTATTCATATTCTGTGGAGTATAATCATTGTAAGAGGGTTATCCTTAGCCCTGGCCTCTGAACAAGCATATATGGCCATCCAAAGCATTGGCAGGGGCATGATTCATCAGGCTTTGGACAGTCACATATACATGGAAATTAGTAACCTAATCTGACTAGGATATATAGGAAAGAGGAAAATAAAAGAAAACCGAGGGAGAATTTGGTTAATTTCTCTTAAAGTACCATAGATGACATGCTTTTGTTGTCATGCTTTTGTTGTTGTGGTAATACTAATGTTTCAAGTGTTGATAGTTTCGACCTTGATTGAAGATATTTATTAGTTCAGACAATTGGTGTGGAGACTCAGAATTTTGTAAATGCCAGATTATTTTATTGATTTCATGTTTGTTGTTACTGTCATCCTAGTAGCCACAAAAAGCCCCAGAGTGTACCCAGCTGAGTCCCTGGGTGTCCGTCCATTTGGGAGTCACATTTTGACCAATAGTTATACAAGACAAAACACTTCAAATTCTGGTTAATCACTTTGTGGTAATAATAATGTTTCAAGTGTTGATAATTTTGACCTTGATTGAAGATATTTATTAGTTCAGACAACTAGTGTGAAGACTCAGAATTTTGTAAATGCCAGATTATTTTATTGATGTCTTTGGTCCAGTGATTGATTTGTTAGGATTTTTCCTGTGTAGCTATCATTAGCAAGATCAAATTTGACAAGTTACTTTTTAACTGTTTAGAATGTGGAGACATAATTCATTTCTCATCTACTCAGTTTCAGCTAGTACAGTAGTGCTCAGAAATGTGGGCCTCATGTGACTATACTGAAGAAGTGGCTTTCAAATGTGAATAGGGCAAGACCCCCTGATTCAAAGCAGTATTTCCCACAATAAAGGACAGTTTCACTGGCCTTTAAAATCTCCCATTTCCAATTCTCAAGAAGAGTTGATCAGAGCTATATACTAGTAAGAAGGGATATGGCTATGAACATGAGCTAACTAGAGTGGAATTAGTAGGCAGAACTTAACAGTAGTCTCCAGAGGGCTCTAATCAATTCTTCACTTCTTCTTGACGGAAAGAAGGAGTAGGAGGTCTTCTTAACATTTTTTTCTTTTGTTGGATGGTGGAGTAACAGGGAATTTCACAACTATTTACCTTCTCTATGGACAGTGGTTGGTTGAAAGCATGGTCCCATTACTTGTTGGTTAGAAAAGCAGCCTCTCTCTCCCTCTCTCTCTCTCTCTTTCTCTCTCTCTCTCTCTCTCTCTCTCTCTCTCTCTCTCTCTCTCTCTCTTATTTTCTCTCTCATATTCTCTCTCTCGCTTATTCTCTCTCTCCCTCTCTCCCTCTTTTGTGTACATCTCTTTCCATCTCTCTCTTTGCTAGACATAGGAAATTTGTACACCCTCATGTCAAAGTAGACCCACCTAGGCCTAAGAAAAGTAATATGTTTTCATCCTTCTGATTGTATAATATTGTTACTTATATTCTCAATTTATCGAAGTCATTTTAATGGTTTTGTATGTTCATTACTGACATGTGATTGATAGTTCTCATTAAATCTCACTCAACATTGTGTCTTTATGAATTGTGTCTTATACTTGGTTCAGCATACCAATTATCCTAATCTCAGCTGCCCCCAAAATATCACTAGATAAGGGTACACTGGCCTTAACAGATTTGGGGTATTTTAGTGTCATTAATAGGAGTTACCAATGGCAAGAGGTAATTACTTTTTCTTGTGTCCTTGCTCTGTCCTTAAAATGTCAGTCAATATTAAAAGCCTATTTATTCTTAAGATTATTTTACTATTTTAAAAGCATGAAATTCTCTTCTCCCTGAATGCAAAAAAGTGCTATATCTGATCTTTACTAAATGTGGAGAGGTTGACTGCCTGTACCCCGACTCACTCTTTGTCCTTTCCTCTCTCCCACCCCCAGTTCCCTCTTCCATACAGGTTATACTGTTGTTGATGAAGGAATAGAACTGGACATATTTGTGCTTTGGAAATGGCCTTCAATACAAAATTATGGCTGAATATGTGGAATAAAGAATGAAAGGATGAAGAGAGTTTTAGTGGAGCTGAAGATGTGCACTGGTTATATGCAAATTTTAATCTTTTTCAAAAAATCTTAAGCACTTGAATCAAACTTTATCATTGTCTCTGCCCTTTGAAATTGATTTGGGGGTGGAGGGAGGGGAATTTGCACATAATAATGACCTCTCTCTTCATCCATAAAATGAGGTGGTTGGACCAGATGATTTTTGTAGTCCTCTATGGCTCAAATCTATGATTCAACATCCCAAGACAGAGGTTCTTAACCTTTTTTTCTGTCATAGGCTCCTTTGACAGTCTGATGAAACCTATGGAGCCCATACTGGTAATATTTGTTGCTTATATTCACAGTTGAAGGAAATGCTAAATTTCAGTTAAAGGTTAGTGAAAATAAAGATATATTTTTCCCCACCCAAGTTCATGGACCCCCAAGAAGTCTATAAATCCCAGGTTAAGAGTCCCTATTCCAAAGAAAAGGGACCAGAGGACTGTCCAACAAATTGCACTACAAGGTTAAAATTTATAGTCACATTCAATATTTGAAAAAGTAGGCAGAAATCAACAATGAATACCAAGTGTTAGTGTCCTATGAGGAATGCCCATGCAGGGAAACATTAACTACTTTGTTGCAAGGTGGGGAATGACTGGCTGTGTATAAGACTGCTAGAAAAAAAAGATTTAGGGATCATAGTGATTAATAAACCAACCATGAGTTAGCTGTAATTTCATTAGTGTGAGCAATGGGCTTGTGTGGAAACTTCCTTCAACAATGAGTCAGGTCAGAAGACATACTTAAAATATGTAAAAGCTTTTTCTGAGTAATAAACTAGATTTGTCTCCTGGAGCAATCAAGCCAAATTGACAGACTCTTATTCATGAGGCCATCTACTAGGTGAAGACCAACGGAGAGGAATGCAGCAAGTAGAGGTGACAAACAGCAAATGGAACAGCAGAAGACTCCAGACTGGCACAGAAAGCAGCTTACCCATTGGTATCACTAGAGAACCTTGGGGCTCTTCAATATCAAAAGTATGAGTTAATGAGAATGCATTTGTGTCCTGGAAACACGTGCTTCCTAAAGCTTCCTTGCCATGCTCGTTCCATGATTATATGTGTTTCCTACTGGTGTCACTTCCTCCATTGGTAGTGTAATAAGCTGGGGGAGTGTGTATTCATCTGTACATGGAGGGAAATCTTCCTTTTCACTTATTTTCCTATTCTGTGTAATTAAATGTCTTTTTCTTTGAACTAATATATGTTCTGGTGGGCTGGTAAGAAACATCAGTGCGAGATTGGGAGCTGTGGTTACCTTATGGATGGTTAACCCCACTCACAATATGAGATAAACATGCAAGAGTCCTACCTGTTGGGAAGGGGAGGATCAAGACGGGACTATGCAATCTTTTATTTTAAATGAAACTATTTAAAAGTCTTTTGCTTCCCTTTCCATCCTGACAGCCCCAACACTTAAAATAGTTGGTAGAAAAAGTCAAGAAACATCAATGGCATGCAGTATTTTTCATGCAAAAAGTTTCTCCTTGGATTGCTAGCATAATGGATCCTTAACAGTGATGGCAAGCTTGGGAGCTTACTATTGCACGCTTGTTATTTCCAGTTATTTCTGAAACCTTGTATGGCTAAATCACATTTTATGTGGGGCTGTCTTGAACTATTCACCAGAGAGTCCAATAAGCCCCTTCAGCCTTATTTGGAGAGACAGACTTTCTTGTGATCACCCACTGAAATGAATAAAAAGCTTTTACTATATAGCACTACCCTGATTATTCAGCAGCTACTCAAGCTCCAAGTTTTCCTAGAAAACTCAGCCAGTATTTCACTGGAAGTGAATAAGCTTTAAAAAGTTATAGAGACATGTACTCTAAAGATTACTTTAGAAATAGAAGACTAAAAAAGGGAATGAACATTTACTGGTTGAGGGGCTAAGTATATTTTGCTTTCTATAACTTTCAAGCAGGATAAAAAATGTTTTCTCTAGGAGACTTAGAAATTCTTTTCTATCTGAGGAGGAAGCATTTCAAATTCTATACTCTTGAGTTGAGTCCCTCCATGTAGCATATCTGCAACAATTCAAGACATGATAAAGAAGAACCTATAGGAACTTCAGAAGAACAAATGGTCCATCCAGATCAGAAGTCTCTCCAGCAAGGTACACAGAGATTGTTTGCTGCTCTCCATGAGTATACCATGATTATACCTACAGTCATTTGAAAAATGACTACAGATCTAGAATATGTTGTTATCAAAAATAACATTCAACCTTTTTATATGTGCGGGTTGTAAGATTTGTTAGGATATTGGGTGGTACTTGTTTACTACCATCTGTATAAAAGTATCCATTCTGATGCCTGTGCCAGTAAGGCAAAATGGGCTTAGTTTAACGGGTGCCCTTGAGGAGTTTGGCTTTTGTTTATGGTGAAAGTACTTTCACCTGTTAAACGTTAAGCCCCAGGCCCAAAGCCCTATCAGGTGTGAAACC
>JAQQSZ010003662.1:0-14380 GCA_028646595.1 Phalanger gymnotis
TGGTGTATTATTCTGATGATAAGTTGCTGCAATCTTTTTGCTAATATTTTATTTAAAAATTTTGCATCAATATTCATTAGGGAAATTGGTCTATAATTTTCTTTCTCTGTTTTGACCCTACCTGGTTTGGGTATTAGTACCATATTTGTGTCATAAAACGAAT
The DNA here is from genome assembly GCA_028646595.1 of Phalanger gymnotis. NCBI lineage: Eukaryota > Metazoa > Chordata > Mammalia > Diprotodontia > Phalangeridae > Phalanger > Phalanger gymnotis. The sequence continues at coordinate 164 of JAQQSZ010003662.1, forward strand.
TTGGTAGAACTCCTTCTTCATCTATTTTCCCAAATAGTCTACAAAGTATAGGGATTAATTGTTCCTTAAATGTTTGATAGAATTCACATGTAAAACCATCTCGTCCTGGGGATTTTTTCCTAGGGAGTTCATTGATGGCTTGCTCAATTTCTTTTTCTGAGATAGGGTTATTTAGAAATTTTTCTTCCTTTTCTGTTAACCTGGGCAATTTATGTTTTAGTAGATATTCATTCATATCTCTAAGGTTGTCCAATTTATGAGCATATAATTGGGCAAAATAATTCCTAATTATTGTTTTGATTTCCTCTTCATTAGAGGTGAACTCACCCTTTTCATTTTTGATACAGGTAATTTGATTTTCTTCTTTCTTTTTTTTAATCAAATTGACCAAAGGTTTATCAATTTTATTGGTTTTTTCATAAAACCAGCTCTTTTTATTTATTAATTCAAGTTTTCTTGATTTCAATTTTATTAATCTCTCCTTTGATTTTCAGTATTTCTAATTTCATATTTAATTGGGGATTTTCAATTTGTTCTTTTTCTAGAGCTTTCAGTTGTATGCCCAAATCATTGATCTCCTTCTTCCCTATTTTATTCATGTAGGCCTTTAGAGATATAAAACTTCCCCTAAGAACTGCTTTTGCTGCATCCCATAAGTTTTGGTATGTTGTCTCATTATTGTCATTCTCTCGAATGAAGTTATTAATTGTTTCTCTTATTAATCAATAAGGGCAAACTATTTGCATCTTTATATAGAATTACATTGTCATATGTATGTTTCATATATATACATATATATGTCAATCTTGAGAATAGTATAGCTACTATGACAATTGAAAGGGATACACATAGACTGTGAATGTCTGTATAAAATAACTGATACAAGGATAAAAAACATAATTAAGAGATGTAAAGGGAGGGCTTTGAGAGAGGAGATAAGGAGGTAGTAGAAAAGGGTAAATTACATCAAATGAAAAGGCACAAAAACACATTTTAGTAGAGGGAAAGAATGGAGGGAGAAGAGCAGTATTTGGTCTTTACTGGTTCTGATCTTTACTGGTACTTCATCTGATGTGGTTCAAGAAGGGAATAACATACCCTGATAAGTATAGAAATCTAACTTGTCCTACAAGAAGTAGGAGGAGAAAGGGGGAAAAAAAAGGGAGTGGTGGTCAGAAGGGAGGGGGGGAGTAGCAAGTAGGAAATGGTAAGACAAGGGAAGGGAGGGTAAACTGAGGAAGGCGGCAGTCAAAAGCAAACCTTCGTTGAGGAGTGGAAGGGGAAAGGGAGAAATAAAAGCATAAACAGGAGGGGGGAAGCAGGATAGAGAAAAAGACACAGCTAGAAATCATAACTGTTAATGTGAATGGAATGAACTCTCCCATAAAGCAGAAGCAGATAGCAGAATGGATTAAAAACCGTAATCCTACAATATGCTGTTTACAAGAAACACATTTGAAACAGGGGGATACACACAGGGTAAAGGTAAAAGGCTGGAGTAAAATATATTGTGCCTCAGCTAAAGTAAAAAAAGCAGGTGTAGCAATCCTAATCTCAGATTAAGCAAAAGTAGAGATAGGTATAATTAAAAGAGATAAAGAAGGACACTACATCTTGCCAAAAAGCACCATAAACAATGAAGTGATATCATTGTTTAACATTTACGCACCAAGTGGTATGGCATGCAAATTCTTAGAGGAGAGGTTAAGGAAGTTGCAGGAAGAAATAGACAGCAAAACTATAATATTGGGAGACCTCAACCTTCCCTTTTCTGAACTTGATAAATCTAACCTCAAAATACATAAGAAAGAAGTTAAGGAGGTAAACAGAATTTTAGAAAAGGCAGATATGATAGACCTCTGGAGAAAACTGAATGGGGATAAAAAGGAATATACTTTCTTCTCAGCGGTACATGGCACATACTCAAAAATTGACCATGTAACTAGGGCATAAAAACCTCACAATCCAGTGCAGAAAGGCAGAAGTAGTCGAAGCACACTTTTCAGGTCACGATGCAATAAGAATTATTTGTAACAAAGGACCAGGGAAAAATAAGCTAAAAATTAATTGGAAACTAAATAATCTAATTCTAAAGAATGAGTGGGTCTAGCTAACATTTCTTTCGCAATATTGGATAATAGTGGTGACAATGGATATGTTTGGTTAACCCTCAGTCTTATTGGTAAAGCTTCTAGCTTATCCCCATTACATATAATGCTTGCTGACAACTTTAGATAGATGTTACTTATTGTTTTAAAGAAAACTCCATTTCTTCCTGCACTCTCTATTGTTTTTAATAGGAATGGGTGCTTTGTTTCGTTAAAAGCTTTTCCTGCATCTATTGAGATAATCATGCAATTTCTGTTAATTTTATTACCGATATGGTCAATTATTCTGATAGCTTTCCTTTTATTCAGCCAGCCCTGCATTCCGGGTAAAAATGTCACCTGGTCGTTGTGAATTATCCTCATGATAAATTGCTGTAATCTCTTTGCTAATATTTTACTTAAAAAATTTGCTTCTGTGTCTTTCTCTCCATCCTGTTTTCCCTCTGCTTTTACTTTCCTCACCAGCACTTTGCTTCTGTTATGTCCTCCCCACTATCAGCTCCCTCCCTTTTCTTTTCCCTTTCTCTTCCTACTTCCCTATGGAGTAAGATAGATTCTTATATCAACTGAGTGTCTTTGAACCAAATCTGATGAGAGTAAGGTTGAAACAATGCTCACCTCCCTTCCTTGTTTTCCACTACTGTAATAAGTCTTCGAACCTCTAATATGATGTAATTTACCATTTTCTTTCTCCCCCTTTCCTATTCTATCAGTACAATCTTTTCCTCCATAATTATTTTTACATTATCATATTGAAGTCAACTTATACCCACACCCTCTGTTTATATATACCCCTTATAACTGCCCTAATAAAGATACAGTCCTCAAGAGTTAATAGTATCATCTTCCCATGTAGGGATATAAACAATTTAACCTTATTGAATAACATTTTTTTTAGTTTACCTTTTCATGTTTCTCTTGAGTCTAATATTTGCAGATCGAATTCACTGTTCAACTCTGGTTTTTTTCATCAGGAATGATTGAGAGTCCCCTATTTTATTGAATGTCCATCTTTTCCCCTGAAAGATTATACTCAATTTTGCTGGGTGGTTGATTTTTGGTTATAATCCAAGGTCTTTTGTCTTCTAGAATACCTCATTTTAAGCCCTCTTATCCTTTAATGTAGAAGCCACTATATCTTTCTTAATACTGATTGTGCTTCTTTGATTTTTAAATTGTTTCTTTCTGCATGCTTATAGCATTTTCTCCTTGACCTGATAATTCTGGAATTTGGCTACAATATTTCTTGGAGTTTCAATTTTGGGTTCTCTTTCAGGAGGTGATCAATAGATTCTTTCAATGACTATTTTACTTTGTGATTCTAGGATTATCAAGGCACGTTTCCTTGATAATTTCTTGAAAGGTACTTTCCAGATTCTTTTTTTGATCATGGTTTCAGGTAGATCAATAATTCTTAAATTATCTCTTCTGGATCTATTTTCTAGGTCATTTGTTTTTCCAATGAGATATTTTATATTTTCTTCTATTTTTTCATTGTTTTGATTTTGTTAGACTGATTCTTCATGCCTCATAGAGTCATAAGCTTCCAGTTTCCAATTCTAATTTTTAAGGGATTATTTTCTTCAATTAGCTTTTGTACATCCTTTTCCATTTTGATGTTTCTTCCTTTTAAGGACTCTTTGGGTAGTTTTTGTATCTCCTTTTCCATTTGGGTAATTCCATTTTTTAAGGAGTTGTTTTCTTCAGTGGATTTTTTTTTCTTTTTGGCCAATTGTATTTCTAAGGAATTGTTTTCTTCATTCAATTTTTGTCATTCCTGCTCAAACTGTTGACTTTTTTGCATACCTCTCATTTCTTTTCCCAATTTTTCTTCTATCTCTTTAATTTGAATTTAAAAATCATTGAAAAAATCATTTTTGAGCTCTTCCAAGAAGGCTTTTTAGGCTTCAGATCAATTCATATTTCCCTTTGAAGTTTAGATATAGATATATTGACAATGTTGTCCTCTTTTGAGTTTGTGTTTTGAAGTCCAGCAGCTGGAAGATGCCTGACTGCCCTGGGATGTGCTGAAACACATGGAGTTCAGGCTGCTCTAGGATGCATGCACACTTGGGGCTGCGCTGAAGCACAAGGAGGTCCAACAGGAAGATAATTCCCATCTTCCCTGGGCTGCCTTGAAGCATGTGGTAGTTCTCTGAGCTTGAGTCTGCCAGTTCCTTTGGCTATGCCAAGACAAGTTGGGGTTCTGGTATTGGCATTTACTTACTAGGTCTCAAGAACTCACACTAGTTTGCTAAGACGGGATTTGTTGCTGAGTTGTTGGGATGCTTCCTGTTCTGCAATATGCTCTCCTTTTACTTGAGTGAAATTGACCTTTCTGGCTGATCCTCCAAATTTCCTGGGCTGAAAGATTCCTTCTCCTTATCTTTCTGCTGTCTCTGTTCTTCCAGGATTTGTTCCAGGGTACTATTTTATGGTTATATGGAGGTGAATGAAGGAGAACAATATCAATTTATTGCTTACTCTTCCATCTTCGCTCCCAGAAGTCCCCCATTTCCCCCAGATAGCACTTGTGCAAAAGCTAAGGCCTAATAGTAGAATCCAAAGCCCCTCCATTTGTGATATTCTTAGAAACTCATTAACTCAATCAACAATGTACAGAAAAAAGAAGGACCTTAGGGGGAAAAAAGTTCTGAATCCTGAAGATTTGTTTATGGAAACAAAAGTTTCTTATGACAATGCAGTACCAGGTTACTGCAACTAGTAATTGCAGATAAACTTTCTATGCAGTTTAAAAAGGAAATGGTAGAAACTACATGTCCCTGAAGGATTACAAAAATTTAACATCTATCTCTCAAGACACAATTTTGGGGCTAGAATTATGTATCAGAAGCTCCCTATTGTTTTTGTCTTACAGCTGACATATCCTTAAACTATAAATGTAGTCTTCAACCTTTCATGGAGAAGTCAAACAATAAAATGTACTGGAATTATATTATTATAGGCCAGACATGGCCTATAATTGTTCTGATATAACAATAATCCATTAAATACCTTAAGAACAATATTTTAATGGATACCAAAGGAACAGATAATCATAATGTTCATGTGATATGGAATTAGCAAGTTATAAAATACAAAAACCCAGCAAAAGAAATTTAAATCATGTGGAAGTGGGATGAGGTAAATATTTTCTCTACTACTGGATGTGTATTGAGGGGGATGCTTTTGGTGACACAAAAGGTGAATCTATATACCAATTTACAAAAGCAATCATCTTATCCACCTGTGCTATAGACTGCAGAACATTAAATATAAAATAATAATAGGATAGTGGCTTGTCCTGAGAGCATGTCTATCTTAAATCTATGAAAAAGAGAACAAACGTTTAATGATAATAATACCTATTAATTATTTATGAAACAGTTTATTGTTAGACTGAACTTTAGCATACATCATAATACTGAATTCTCACAAAAACTTGTTATGATCATTATTAATCTATCTATGTCCCTGTTGCATGGATAAGAAAACTCAGACTCAGATTATATAAATATCTTGTCAAAAATTGTTACAGCTCGTAATAGCCAAAGCCAGGTTCGGAACCCATACTGTTAGTTATTGTCACGGACGTTTGAAACCATGTCAGTTTCTTCAAGTATAAAATGAAGAAGTTTGACTAGGCAATATCTAATTTCTCTTCTAACTCTAAATTTACTCTTGGCTTCCCTTCTTTTGGTATCAAAAGAGACTTTTGATATCAAAAGTCTCAAACTGGAAGGGATATCACATGCTATAATCCAGCCCTCTCATTTTGCAGATGTACAAACTAAGGACCAGTTAGATTATGTGACTTATCCAAGGGAATATAGGTATTCAACATTATAAGTAGGATTTGGATTTTGGTCCTCTCACTACAAAGCCAACAGTTATTTTTTCACCTTCATTCCATACTGCTTCCGAAAGCAGTGCTGCATAAAGTATAGACATAGTTTGAATTCAAAGTGAAAAGCACTTTAGCATCAAACTTTTCTTTTTCCCTCATATACACCTACCACCTTTCAAAGTTCTAATGTTCTTTAGAACAAGATGTGCTATAGAGGTCAGGTATAAAAGGGTCAGAAATAACAGGAAAGATAAACACCATTTATTTTCCCACGAAGAGAATTTGTAGCTAGACTAGTGATGCAGTGCTTGCATTATGCTGACAAGGAAGCTCTTAAGACTTATGTTGAAAGCTAGGTATAGGAAAATAATAATGTGCAATTGTGCATAGTTTTTGAAGAATGGTGGTAACATCAGTGTTACCCTGTCCTTGCTGACTGAATCAGTCTTGTTTATTGGTGTCTACTTTAGGGACAAACTCTCTGGAAGAACATTGGAGTGAACTTAATGGATAAAGATTTAATATTGCCTTTGGGATGTTATTCTACAGAGACATCTTTTGTGGTATCCTATTTATATGAAATTAATGTCAAGGTTGCTTCTAAAAGTTTGTGCTATTCTGAACAACTTTGAGAAGCAGAGAATTGAATGTGTTCAAAATTCAGGGCTAATTTTTTTCTGGTCAGGCAGCAAACAATGCTGAAATCAAGCAGTGTTTCACATTCTGTTCTCCTAGACATCTTTAGTATTACTTAAGAATTATTTAACTTCATTTATGTTTATGAACACCAGTTTTGCATGTGTGTAAATAGGTGAATCACAATTTGTTTAATTCAAATTGGTTTCAGAAATGCACATTTCCTCAGTTTTAATTTTATGTATTCCTGAAACGTGTTTATTTAATCACAAACATTCATTGGGTATGTGCACTGTTTAAGAAACTGAAGTGAGTTCGGGGTAAAGGAAAGGAAAGGAGGGCTATTGTTCTTTGTGGGTGATATTAGGAGTTTTGGCTTCAAAGTATTACATAACCAGATTTTTGTGATAGGGAATTAAAATAGGCAAATTTATGAAAAGCTAATTTTATGGGAAAAAATAAAAGGAATCAAAATTCAAGAAAAATCAAGACTTATATACTAACCCTGTAATAAAACAGCTTCCTTCCTACCATGACTGACATAAGCCTTGAATCCCCAGTATCCTGTTCTTTGGCTTCTCTTAATGGGACAATCAGATCTATAGGGTGTTCCTAAAATCTGGACACATAGGCAAAAATACATATTTTCAAGAAAGGAAATGAATGAAATTTTTAACATTTTATTTAATTGGAATATTAACAAATAATATCTTCAATAGAATTTCCATCATTTGTGATGAAAGGTTGTTATGCTTTGTAAGATTCAGGTGAACTTGATGCAATAACTCCACATTGCTCTCAATTTTAGCACATTCATTCTTTAAGCATTCAATCAAGTGTGTTGCATCTGTGAGCACACCTTCTCCTTTAGCATACCCAAAAAAGGAAGTCAAGGGGGCTAAGGTCTGTTAATATTCCAATTTCTTGAAAATATGCATTTTTCTATGTGTACAGACTTTAGGGACACCCTGTAGATGCTTGATAAGCAGCATGGCTATCATTCTCACTTCTGGCTCTTTGGCACCACTTCTTAACTCATTCCAGAGTGAGAACAAACATCCTTCTCAGTGTAAAAGCTCCTTTAGAAAACAATTAGTTTTAGTGATATTCCTCATTATACTGCTTACTACTGTTACTTCCCTCTGGACTACCACAGCCTGTAGGAAATGGGATGTGAGCTAACACTCAAATACAGATTTTTATAGGCATATAATCACTCAGTCAGTAAATATTTCTTAGGAACTTACTATGTGCCAATCACTATCCTAAGCAGCAGGGATACTGATACACACATGCATACATGTCTATGTGTGTGTGTATGTATGTACATATGTATGTATGCACACATGCATATACACACATATGTATGTATACATGTGTGTGTTTGCACGTATTTGTGTAGTCCCTGTCATTAAGGAGCTTAAAATAAAATGGGGGAAGACAACACTCAAAGGGAAGATGAAAAAGATAGGGCGGGGGTGGGAAGAAAGTACCCAGAGCAGGATCATGATGGAGAGTTCCAAAGAAGTCCAAAAGAAGTGTAGCTTGTGGGAAATAATGAGGAAAACTGTACTGAGTTTCTTCTTTAAATAGAGGCCCTGGAGCCCATAGCCTTTCCCACCAGTCAAAAGGTCCAATTAGAGGAGCAGAGAGTACTTATTAGACCTGAGGTCCAAGCAGATTCAATCTTGGAACCTACTGAAATTTTTTTCCATGATGAGTATCCTGGGAAAGGAAGGCATGAGGGACAATTCCAAAAGCAGAATAACTGATAAGATATGGAGAAATAATTAAATGACGTTTAATAATGAGAGAAAAATAGAAAAGAGAAGAAAACCGTATTATTGAACTATTTTAGATTCTTTAAGTCAAGAAACAGTAGCAAGCTGAAGATTTTTTTAAAATTATTTTTATTGATCCTCCCCTTTCTTAACATCATGATTATTTCTATGTATACTACCACCACCACCCTGTACAAGATATGAACTCTCTTGGAATAAAAATAAAATAAGGAGAGTCTATTGATTCTATTGATATTAACAACTATATCCAAAAATGAATGCAACATTCTGTCCCTATAGTCTGGTATATCTTTAGTTTGAGGAAGATTGAATGCATACATATAATTAGTTCTGAAAGTATTTTTTTCTTCTTTAAAGATCATAATCTTCTTCTTCTTTCTTCTTTTCATAGCAATTTTCTTCTTTAAAATCGAACACGAGTTGATAAAATGTTGGGTCAGGGGCATAATACTACCATTAGCCCAACAAGCACCAACCTCCACGAATTAAAACTATGTCCACTGAGAATACTTATGATCAAAGACTTCTACATATAAATTCCACAGCTACCCATATAATAACCTCTACTTAGGATATTTATATTGTGCCTCTTTGCTTCCTTTCTCCATTCTGACTGATACCCTAAAGCATAGCCAAGTAGTTGAATCTCTCAGCTGGTTAGGTGCTTAAAAGTTAAAATGCCACTTTTAATCACCGTATGTGTGCCATACCAAATCCCTATGAGCCTGGGTTTCCAGGGTCCTTGTGACTTACCATTTTCTCCTGTGATATAGAGAACCTTCCCAGTTAATTCTCGAAATTAATAAAAATCCACATTTTCATTGATATTATTCATTGAAAACTTTATTTTGGTACTAGAAATAATTTGAGCTGATGTCTCATTTATGACTTGGTGACTTCTATTCAGATATTAGAAAATAATCAAAAGTTCACAAAACTCCAGAGACATGCTAGTCGCATGTTACTATGTATTAAAGTTTATAATCTTAAAGGTAGGTTCCATAAATCTTGGCTTCAAAATTCTGTCATAAACCTATAAATCTAAGTTTATTTTGAAATAAAGAAGGTTATAGAAGCAAAGGGATTGTTAATGTGCTTGCAAATTAGTAGAGGTGTAACCCAATATAAAGAAATCCCTTATTTTGAAAATTAGATTTAAGGAAAATGAAAATTATATTTTAAAGACAGATTAGACACTTACCTTTAAAGAATATGTATACATATATATATATATGTATATATGATAAAAAGTACATTAAAGCATAAGTAAATCTATTAAGGCAAGAATATATGTGAATACACATGTTCATATATACGTATAACAGCACGTTTACGAAAGAGGAGTTAAAAACTTCATGGTATATCAAGAAATCCATAGACAATAAGGAAGGGTCCAAAATTAATGTGTTGCAAAATGTGGGGACAGTAGTATTATAAGTATTATAAGAAAAAGTTAACAAAACTCTCCAGATTGATGAAGTATATATGTACATACATGTACGTATATATGTAGAAGGGTGTAAGGTGTGTTCAGGGAGGTACCTCTGGTGTGATGGCTGCTGAACTCTTCTCAGGGCTGCTTTCCACCTTTGGTGGAAAGCATCTGTGGCATGCACAGTGGCCATACCCTGGTAAAACATTTTGGCAGACAAGTTGAAGCAGGTTGAGGGTAACCAAGGGGTCTCAAAACCATTGGTGAGTTAGGAGGGGTGTCTAGCCAAAGCATGTGAAGACTCCCTCTGGTGGAATGGGTGAATGAGAACAATTTGCTTACTGAAGTAGGTGCTGTGGAGCACTTAGAGCTTGGTTAGACACTGAAGACACCAAGGTCATCAGTTGTCTTTACTCTGTCCTGCCACTGGACTGTGGTGACTCTGGACAAGAGAGTGAGGCCGATGACTTTGTGCAACTCTGCCTCACTTAAATCCAAATTTACTCATGAATCAAAAGACATCACACATACCATTTTACCATTATACCTATCTCAAGGTACTGTGGTAACATGCAAGTGATGATGCAGTAGGCACGACTACACTGGGAGCTGTAGTCACAAACCTGCATGCAGGTGGCCCAAGGCATTGGGTCTTTTCTCACTGGAAGCGGCAGTGGAATTCATCAGCCTGAGCACCCTTTTAAAGATCACACTGCTCACCTCCTGGTGTGAGGAAGGGGCTAGAAAAGGTGCCCTAAAAATGTCTGCTTACCCAACCCTGGCCTGATTACTACAGCAAGTAGAGAATCCCACTCTGTGGTGAAAACACAAAGAAATGTACAAAAAAACATCTGCAAAGACGATTCCACTCACTATTGGCACATGGAATATGCTCACAATTACAGACAACACAAAATCCAGTAGACCTGAAAAGTTTTATGATGACCTGGAGACACTCATCTTCAATATGCCAAAAGAGAACAAGCTTATAATTCTGGGTGACTTTAATGCTAGAGTAGGCTTAGATTACCAGACTTGGCAGGGAGTCCTAGGGAGGAATGGAGTTGGAAACAGCAACATCAATGGTCACTTATTACTGAAGACTTGTGCATCTCATGACTTTCTCATCACCAACACTGTCTTCCATTTACCTCAACACAATAAAACTTCATGGATGCACCCTCGCAGCACACATTGGCATTTACTAGACTACGTGATTATAAGTACAGGATGTGAGAGTGATGAAGACAATGTGTGGTGCAGAGTGCCGGACTAATCATAGACTTATCCTTTCCACGATAAATATTCACATTAAGCAAAAGCAGTACCCCTAAGGCAAAATGACTACCAGAAGAATTAACATCAACAAATTAGATCTGTTCTCTCAGTGGGAACGGTTTGTTGCTAACTTAAAGGGAATTGAACCAACATACAGTTGGCAACAGTGGAGCAGAAAAAGAGTGGACGGCTTTCAGAGATTTGATGTATAGCACTGCATTTGCTCATATGGGTCTGAACACTCACAAACACCAAGACTGATTTGATGAAAATGATAGGGAAATTCAGAAGCTGCTAAATGAAATATGAGACCCCCACAGGGTATACCAGCAGGATTGCTCATCCATCTCTAAGAAGGCTGCACATAATTCAATCAAAAGTAAAGTACAAACAAAGCTTAGAGAGATGCAGGATTCTTGGCTCAGCAAGAAGGCAGATGAAATTCAGTTTTACGATGATAGTAATAATCCAAAACACTTTTGTTATGCCTTGAAGGCTATTTATAGGCCAAAGACCTATGGTTCATCTCAACTACTCAGTGCTGATGGAGCCACACTGATTAGTGATAAGGACATGGTCCTGGAGAGATGGGCTGAATACTTCTATAGTATTCATCGATCAATTAAAAATACAGCAATCAATGCTCAAGCCAGTAACCATTTACCCCGGGTTAATTACCCCGGGTTGTTACCTCGCTAGCTGAAGGTCCAACTGAAGAAGCTGCTTTGAATGCCATTAGGCTCCTTTGATGTGGCAAAGCACCTGGTGCTGATACTATTCCAGCTGAGATTTACAAGGTAGGAGGTCCACTGCTCATACAAAAGCTAACTGAAATTTTCCAGGTTATATGGCAAGAGGAGGTTATCCCCCAGGAGTTCAAGAATGCCTACATTGTCCATCTTTATAAAGGTAAAGGAAATAGATTGTCCTGTGACAATCACTGGGGGATCTCTGTGTTAGTCACTGCTGGCAAGATTCTTGCCAGAGTCCTCCTTAGTAGGCTGATCTTTCACATGGAAGATGGTCATCTACCTGAGAGCCAGTGTGTCTTCAGAAAGGGCTGAGGAACAGTCAATATGGTGTTTGCTGCCTGATAACTCCAGGAGAAATGCCAGGAGCAGAACAAAGGTATGTATACAATGTTTGTAGATCTGACCAAGGCCTTTGATACTGTTAGTCATGAGGATTTATAGAAAATTATGTCAAAAATTGGTTTCCCAGAGAAGTTCATCAGCATCGCACGTCAATTTCATGATGACATGCTTGTCAGGGTTCCAGTCAATGGACAATGCTCTTGTGCCTTTCCAGTCGCCTATGGAGTAAAATAAGGCTGTGTGCTTGCTCCTGTGCTTTTTAGCACAATGTTTTCAGCCATATTAAATGCTTTCAATGAGGATAAACATGGCATCAAGGTCAGCTGCTGCACTGATGGTAAATACTTCAACTTGAAAAGGCTAAAGCCAAGACCAAAGTGGAGGAAAAGAGGACGCATTTAGCAGCTTCTGTTTGCAGATAATTGTGCATTCAACGCAGCCTCTGAAGCTGAGGTGCAATGAAGTGTGGATCAATTCTCTGCTGCTTGTGCTAATTTGGGCCTAACAATTAACACCAAGAAAACACAAGTGCTCTATCAGCCACCATCACACTATCCATACATGGAACCATCAGTTCTAGTAAATGGAGAAGTTTTGAATGCTGTGGATAAGTTCACTTACCTTGGTAGTGTACTTTTCAGGGATGTACACATTGCTAATGAGGTTGACACATGCATTGCCAGAGCTAGCTCAGTGTTTGCGAAGCTCCGAAGGAAAGTATGGAAGAGAAGAGTGATTGCCAAACTGGAGGTCTACAGAACTACTGTGCTGACCTCATTGTTGTACGCCTTTGAAACCTAGACAGTATACCAGTGCCATGCCAGAAAACTGAATCGCTTCCATTTCAATTGTCTTAAAATATTCTGAAGATCACCTGGCAGGATAAGGTATTAGATACTGAGGTCCTTACTCAAACTAAACTGCTAAGCATTCAAACTTTGTTTCAGAGAGTGCAACTCTGGTGGGCTGGCCATGTTGTTTGAATGCAAAATGTATGCTTGACAAAAAGATTATTTTATGGAGAACTCACACAGGGCAAGCATTCACATGGTAGTCAGAGGAACAATACAAGGATGCTCTTAAGGTCTCTCTCAAGAACTCTGGAATTGGTTGTGTGACATGGAAGACATTGGCACAGGACTGCTTAGCATGGCATTCAACATCGGAGAAGGTGTTGTGCTCTATGACCAAAGCAGAATTAAAACAACTCAAAGGAAATGAAAGATGAGCAAGTTTAGAGTATCTACCCCAAATGTTCACATGAACTATTTGTGTCCGACCTGTGGTAGAACATTCCTAACCCGTGTTGGCCTGATCCGCCACAGTCAGACACATTGAATCTGGACTCAAGCATAGTGATGTCATTTTGGTCCTCTTTGAGAATGAAAGACAACATCGAACCAACCAGCCATATATATAGATATATGCATCTGTCTATCAATCAGTCTATCTATCTATCTATCTATTTATCTAATCGTGCTTTTCTCTCAATGTAAGGGTAGATGTAGGGATAAAATATTTTAAGAAATATTGAAAAGCATGGTATAGAAGTAAAAAAAAACCAAAAGTGGGTCAAAACTTATTTACTATTGGGGGGTGGAGCCAAGATGGCGGCTGGGAAGCAGTGACTGGCGTGAGCTCCCCACCAAGTTCCTCCAAAAGCCTATAAAACAATGGCTCTGAACCAATTTTAGAGCTGCAGAACCCACAAAGTGGCAGAGGGAAGCAGGGCTCCACCGCAGGACAGCCTAGATGGTCTCTGGGTAAGGTCGGTCCCACACGGACCTCCCAGCCCCCAGCCGAGGGGAGCGGAGCTGAGCGCAGCGCGCACGGACGCGGACCTACCAGACCAGGAGACGAGCGGAAAGTGCCCAGGCATCCCGAAATATCGAGCTGTGGCATGTACCAGACCTCTCAACCCACAAAGAGCAAAGACAGCAGAGAAGGTTAGTGGGAAAAGCTGTGTGACTGAGTTTGCGGTTCCGGCCATTTGCCCCTGGGGCAGCAGAGGTGGGGCAGC
>JAQQSZ010003663.1:0-14380 GCA_028646595.1 Phalanger gymnotis
CAGCAGATCCGTGAACCAGCCTCCCCATTCCAACATCTTGACAAAAAGACTCCAGGCCCAGAAAGCTCGCCTCACAAGAGTAACCAGGAGGCCACAGAAAAACAAGATAGTATTTAGCCAAATCATTTTTACTGGCCTCAAGTCCTTGCTCACACTCCTGGGTCTACACACAGGTCAGCTCTGCTTCTGCAGCTTCCTTCTTCCGCAGCTTCCTTCCCAAGCAGCTTCCTGCTTCCACAGCTTCCTGCTTCCACAGCTTCCTCTTCTACTGTAGTTGTCTCTTTTCTCACCTTTCCTAGCAGCCGAACTTCTGGAGCTCTCAAGCCCCACCTCAATGACCAGAGACCATTGGTTCCCTAGTTGGCCTCTCTTAAGTCATCAATCTACACCCACACAGGTTTCGCACCTGATAGGGCTTTGGGCCTGGGGCTTAGTACTTAACAGCTGAAAGTACTTTCACCCAAAGTAAACAAAAGCCATGCTAAGGAAACAATTTTGCGTAACAACACACCTATAAAATTAGAAGATACAGGACTTGGGAACTGACTCTACATGAGGATATGATATAGAAGTAATTAGGATGATATAGTTTATAAAATTGGGTAACTGAGGATAATGATGCTCTCTACAGTAATATGAGTTTGAAGAAGAGGCAAGTATGAAGTTAATGCAATAATTTCTATTTTGGTACATGTATTTGAGATTTTGTCTGTGTCAACACGGGCATAAATGTTTAGGAGGAAGGTAATAATGCAGGAATGAAATGTAGAGATTTGAGGTAAACACATAAATTTGTGCATCATGTATATACATATGCTATATGAACCAAAAGAAGTGAATGTGTTCAACAAGAGAAGTAAAATTTAATACATTTTTATCCATATGATATATAAGATACCATTTCAAAAGACAAGGAACCAACAGACAACTAGGAGGAGAAAAAAAATATAGAGGAAATGGAGTACTCAATAAATGGAGTCAGTATTGTCACCACCTACAGATGCGATAAGATAGGAGTGTAAAAAACCTCTTAGATTCAATAGTACTCTAATCAAGTGGTGACTCATGAGGGAAAATACTATTCTCTTCTTGATTACTCTAGAATTCATCATGTAGAATTTCCAAAGCTATACTTACTATGGAAATAATGTATGGTGTGGGTTCAAATCCAGAGAAGGTTGGATAAATGTACTATGAGAAGAAGAGTAGACAGCAAGGAAAATGAATTAGTATTATAAAACTTCTCCCTGAGAGGGGGTGGAGCCAAGATTGTAGAGTAAAAGGAGGGACTTGCTTGAATTCTCCCCAAACACCCTCTAAATACCTGTAAAAATGACTGTAACCAAATTCTAGAGCTATAGAACCCACACAATGACAGAGTGAAGCAAATCTCCAGCCCAAGACAATCTTGAAGGCCAAAAGACAGGGTCTATTGCACCAGGCAGGGAGCCTAGCACAGTCTAGCCTGTGCGAGGCACTGATGGAACTGGACTAGGCCTCAGGGCACTGAATCATTGGCAGCAGTGGTGGTTTCCAGACTTCCCAACTGAGAAATACCAAAGACAAAGTAGAAGGTCAATGGGGAAACTCTATTTTACCTGGGTAAGAGAAAAGCTCAGTCTGGCTCCAGTCCCAGGGTAGTAGAGGTGGCAGCAGTGGCTGCAATGGTGGCAGTGGCTGCTTCCAGAGATCCCAGTCCACAGACAGTGGGGGATCAAGCAGCTGATCAGAGGGGCATTAAAGATATAACTTTGCTGGTGCTGAGGCAGAATTCTCTTGCTTGGATTTGGGTTGCAGTCCTGGGGTGAGGAAGAGTGCAGGTGTGGCAGAGGTTATGGCAGCTGTGGAGAGGGAATCTTCCTCAGAGTTCCAAAGCAGGAAAGAGTGCTTGTGGTCACTCATAGAAGGGAGCACAGGGCAGGAGAGGAGTAAAAACCTTTCCTTTGATCATACCACCCTAGAAGAACTGAAAATTTACAGGTGCCTACAAGTATCTTTGACAACAGCTGCACAAAACTCCTGAAACTTTGGACAGAGCATTCTCCACTATGAAAGCAGAGTCCTACCTTGACAAAGAGCTCAAAAGTCAAGTAATTTGCCAGGAAAATGAGCAAACAGAGTAAAAAATCAGACTACAGAATCTTACTTAGGTGACAAAGAAGATCAAAGCAGACAACCAGAAGAAGATAATAAAGTTAAGCCTCCTACATCCAAAGTCTCCAAGGAAAATATCAGTTGGTCTCAGGCCATGAAAGTGCTGAAAAAGGATTTTCAAAATCAAGTAAGAGAAGAAAAGGAAAAATTGGGAACATAAATGGGAGGGATGCAACAAAATCATGAAAAATAAGTCAACAGCTTGCTAAAGGAGACCCCCCACCCAATGCTGAGGAAATAACACCTTAACAATAGACTAACCGAAATGGCAAAACAGTTTCAAAAAGCCAATGAGGAGACTGCTTTAAAAAGGAGAGTTGACCAAATGGAACAGGAGGTCCAAAAGCTCACTGAAGAAAATAATTCTTTAAAAATTATAATGGAACAAATATAAGCTAATGACTTTATGAGAAATCAAGAAATTATAAAACAGAACCAATTGAATGAAAAAAATAGAAAACAACGTGAAGTGAAATATCTCATTGGAAAGACCACTGACTTTTAAGATAGATCCAGGAGAGATAATTTAAAAATTATTGGACTACCTGAAAGCCATGGTAAAATGTCTAGCCATGAGCCTAGACATGATCTCTCAAGAAATTATGAAGGAAAACTGCCCGGATACTCTAGAACCAGAGGGGAAATTAAAAATTGAAAGAATCCACTGATCACCTCTGGAAAAGGTTCTCAGAAGGAAATCTCCTAGAATATTGTGGCCAAATTCCAGAGTTCCCTGGTCAAGGAGAAAATATTGCAAGCAGTCAGAAAGAAACGATTCATATATTGTGGAAATACAATCAGGACAACACTAGATCTAGCAGCTTTTACATTAAGGGATTGAAGGGCTTAGAATTCTGGAGGTCAAAGGAGCTAGGATTAAAAGCAAGAATCACCTACCCAGCAAAACTGAGTATAATACTTCAGGGAGGAAAATTGGACATTCAATTGAATAGAGGACTCTCAAGAATTCTTGATGAAAAGACCAGAGCTGAACTGAAAATTAGACTTTCAAATACAAGAATCAAGAGAAGCATGAAAAGGTAAACAGGAAAGAGAAATCATAAGGGATTTATTAAAGTTGAACTGTTTATATTCATATATTGAAAAATGACATTTGTAACTCATGAGATGTTTCTTAGTATTAGGGTACTTTAGTTGAAGGGAATGTATATATATATTATATATACACATATACACACATATATGTGTATGTACATATGTATAGATGTCTATAGATGTGTATGTACATTTATGTGTGTATTTATATACATATATACATTATATATATTATATACACACATACATATATATATCTATATGTATACAGGGTGAGTTGAATATGAATGGATGATATCTAAAAAAAAATATCCCACATAAAAGCAGCAAGAAAAAGTTATTATAATGGATGTTGAGAGGGAGGAGGGGAAAGGGAATGAGTTAACCTTACTCTCATCAGATTTGGCTTAAGCAGGAAATAACATACACACTCCAATGGGTATCTTACCCTCCAGGAGAGTAGGGAGAAAGGGGATAAGAGGACGAGGATGATAGAAGGGAAGGGAGATTGGGGGAAGATATAGTTAAAAGCAAACATTTTTGTAAAGAAGAAAATAGAATAAATGGGAGCATAGGATGGGGGGAAGCATACCGTATTTCCCCATGAATAAGAGAGACCTTAATTTGCGGGCCCGAAATTTGAAAAAAAAATGTATTACATAAAGTTATTGAACTCAAGTTTTATTCATCTGCTCATAGCTTTCAGGCATCTTTTGGGCAAGTCTGGTGCATATACACATGCTTAGTCCATTCTGTCTCATGAACCTGAAGCACCAATTGTGTCCTCCTTTGGAATCAGTAACTTCTTTTTCATCAGCAATTCTTCTTGCCTCATGCTGAACCATCTTCGTGGACACAGGAATTTCAATTGCCCTTTGCTTTTCAATCCATATCTTCAATTAATTCTCTAAATCAGGCCATTTTGCTGACTTTTCTTTCATGGCCTTCTTCTGCCTCGGTGTTTTCGGTAGGGTTTCTTCTTCCTGTAGCCAGTCTCAGATTGTTTTCTCATTTGGAGGAGGATCAAATTAATGTTCAAAAGCATGATTTCCATTCGCTTTTGCAAACTGGATCACTTTTAACTGAAATTCAGCAGTGTAAAAAAATCTTTTCTGAGCCATTTCTGGGTAGAACATGGCAAAACATAACCTAATATAATGGTAACAAATATGAAACAATGAGCTCAAAGACAGCAAGCATGAAAAAGGAGGGAAATGTAAGTAAAAAAAAATCCACGAGAGCAAAAAGAAGCACAGAAAATGGGAAATGCAAGTAAAAAAATCTACAACCACTGTATAAGTCACACCCAATTTTTAAACCCCAAATTTTCCAAAAAAGGGTGCATCTTATACATGTAGAAATACAGTAGTTAGTCTTTCACAATATGATTATTATGGGAATGATTTGCGTAACAACACATACATAACCTATATTGAATTGCTTGCCTTCTTGATGAGGGTGGGTGGGGAAGGGAGAAGAGAGAGAATCTGGAAGTGAAAGCTTCAAAAACAAATGTAAAAATCATTTTTACCTGGACCTGGGAAATAAGACATACAGACAATCTGATTTAGAAGTCTATCTTACCCCCACAAAGTAAGGGGGGAGGGGATAGGATATGGTGATAGAAGGAATGACACACTGAGGAAAGGCATAATCAGAATGCATGCCATCTTGGGGTGGGTTAGGGGAGAGATGGGGAGAAAATTTGGAACTGAAAATCTTGTGCAAATGAATGTGGAAAGATAAAAATAAATTAATTTTTAAAAATTCTCCCCCAAAAAGTAGTTCTTTATTGAGCTGGCAAACTAGCCATTTCCTCTCTTTGCTCTCTAAAGTGATACTGGTATGAGATAATACAGAAAAATAGTGGAGGGAGATTTTTCGTTTTGCAATATTCTTGACAGTATATTCATTGATAATGAGTTTCTAGACACATGGGAATGCCAAGCTCATAATGGAAAATTTAATATAAAAAAATCAGAGGTTTAATTTTTTCATCAGCATACTATTATTTTAAATAACTATAAATAATCTATTTGAAGCAGCTATGTCCCTAAATCTACCTGCTTTTTAAAAATTCAATCAAGCAACCTCACATCCTCTTTGTCAGCCTCTCCTTTGTTCATACACTGGGATTAACATTGAAAAGACATCAAATTTATGGAATCATTCAGCTTCTTCATCTATAGTGATCTTTAGCTTTTCTGGGTGCAAAACAATACAATTTTTTCTTTCAATTTGGCTCACATTCACTGTCATTGTTCCATTTTCTTGAATAGTTTTGTTTAAATTTAGTGTTTGTGGAAGATGCCAAAAGTCCAAGCCTGAAAATGAAATGTTTGATTTATCCTTAGAAAGAAAGGTTACCATGGGCAGAAGCCTGTAACCTTGGCATATTATCCATCAATACTGAAAAAATAGCATAATCTGCAAAAGGAGAGTTTGTTTTGCATGTCCCATTCAATTTACTCGGTTAGCATGGCCACTAAAATAGCTTTAAGTGCCAATTGTTCTGGTAGTTTCTGTGATCTGGATCCTTTTCCACTTGAAATTGCACTGAAACTTAAAAATTCATTTCATGCAAGGTTACCAAAGAACCTTGAAATGATTTGTTGAAGACAATGAAGCAAGCCCTCTTAGTTACCAGCACATTATGCTAACTATAAACAATTTAGAAAGGAAGCAACTAGAATGTGTAACTGAGAGGGAAGAGCAAATGATTAAGGATTTAGAGAGAAAGGGTTTGGATGCCACCTCCAGTATGTAAGACTAGGGCAATGCCACTTCATCTAAGGTTTTTTTTTTTGTTTCCACATCCAATTAAAGGGTTTAAATTGCAAATGACAATGCATACCTTATTTTCTGGCATTTATAGAGTAAACACAAATTTTTAAATTCCAAACAAAAGAGGAGATCTCCCTATAGGAGAGAAAGTAGGTTTTCATGCCTGGTTTTGCTAAACACAACCAGATAGTCAAATCCAAGGGCTAGTTGGGAGCCTATAGGTATTTACAAAATTCATCCAAAGCAGAGGAGGAACAAAGAACAATTTGGACAAATGCTCTATGAAGGGAAGGCCATTCATTTCATGAAACTTCTCCTGAAATATTTTTTTTTAATTGAGGGGGTAAGCTAGTTTCACTCACTCAAGAAGGGATTGAGCATGAGAAAATAGATTCATGAATCTAACATCAGGCATGAGGTTACAGAATTCTGAGAAGTTAAGATAGAAAAAAAATATTATGCATATATATTTTACTTAATGGTTACACAACATTTCACATGCATTATCCTATCCAATCTTCTCAAAAAACCTGTAAAAGGGACAGGGTAATTGTCATTTCACCATTTTACAGATAAGAAAACTGATAGTCTTACAGCTTAAGTGTCTTGTCCAGGTTCATATAATGGAACAAGTAGAAAACCCAAGGATAATATTCACTTATGTCTTTTGAAGATATTTTTTCCACTATAGCAGGTTGCTTTTACTGAGATGGTTTGAATTCTAGGCCAGAAGAAAGAAAATAATAGAAAAACTATAGATATCTGGGGTAGGGTGGTGTGTAGGGTGGTGGGAGTGGATATCTTCATATCTTCTTCTTTCTTTCCAATTTTTTCCTTTTAATTTTATTATTAGGAACTTATAATTTCATCTGTATAGGGAGCTTTTGGTGAGGAAATTCTGAAAATTCTTGCAAAGCAAGTAAATGGTTGTTCTGCAAACTATTATCTTTGACTGTTGCTTGAAGGCATTGAAAAACTAAAGGACGTGCCTCCTGTCACATAAGCATCACAAGTCAGACAGAGACTTGAATATAAATAGTACTAATTCAGAGACAGGTCATTAGAGCACTAGGCCAAAGAGATCTGGCTCATTTTCATTGCTTACTTTTAATCTTCAATATTTACAGAGTCTTTGTTAGTATAATAAAAGTACAGAGTAGTTAGCTATGTCTAGCTGAGTTAGATAGGAATTTTTGTCATTCTCTTTTTGTTCTCTTACCTTCCTTCATCTCCTCCCTTACTTTGGAATTTTTTTATTAAAAAGATTAAAAGAAAAAAAAAACCTTTTATACGTATCTTTAGTATTTTCTTATTCTATTTGAATATAAAGGACTTCCCCAAGATTAACTCTCTTCCTTGGACACTATTTCCCTAAACTCATGTGTTTTCTTCCCTTTGAAATTGTTCCTTAAGAGTAGGCACTGTCTTACTCCTGTTAGTATTATCAGTCATTAATGAATAATATTTTTAAATTTTTCATTAATTCTTTGCCCATGCAATATGACACATATAATACCAATATATGGTTTTCTAAGTCAAGATCTGGCCCACAGGGATTCTTACCTTGTGTTTAATGGGCTATGTTTCTATTTGAGTTTGTCACCACTGACATAGCTCTTAAAAACCATTTGTCATATTGTATTATTTCTTATATCCTTCAAATAAAATCCCCTGGGAAATGCTAAAATGGGAGAAATCTCAGATCCAAAAAGAGGAACTGGAATGAACCAAAGTGTGATCACAGTTTACAAAGATTATATCTGTATTTATTACCTGAGAAGAAGAAGCTTGCAAGATGGAGCAGTGAGACAATATGTTCATCTGCCCAAAGGGGAGTGGGAAAATGTTGAGATATTCATACATATTTTAGATATTTTGGAATTTTTGATATATATATATATATATATATATATATATATATATATATATATATATATATATATATATATAGCTAAGTTGGGGTTTAGGGAGAAAGAATAAATTGGGAAGTCAGGTGGGAAGTGAGGGTCTAGGGAGTAGATATCTCTGAGCACAATAAAAGATATTTCATTGGTTAGTAAAGTCATTACAGAGACCATGTTAACATATTAAATATTTCCTAAATGCATTTTAATTCTGTTCCTGCTAGAGTTGGAGAACTATGACCTTAATAAGGCCCTCTGGATAGTATATTTGATACCTCTGCTCAAGGAGAACAGAAATTGTATCTTAAGCATAACTGTCTCATGTAGAGTTGACACCAAACTATTCATAGGAGGCAATGAAAATATAGTAGTTGAATCAATGAAAGTGATTGATCAATATCCCAAGTTTCCTTTTAGTTTTATAATTTTCTTTGGATGTACCTACATAGGAAGGCAGTGTGGTATAGTAGAGTCAGAGGACCTGCCTCTGTCATGCCTCTGTCACTATCTCTGTTACTTTGGGTAATTTACTTAGTCTCTATGGTTCTCAATTTACTCATGCATTAAAGGAAAAACAGATTTGAGTAGAAGGCCTCTAAGGTCCCTTCCAACTCTAATTCTATGTTTCTGATCCTATGAATATGTGTCCAGATAGGTATAAAAGCAAAAAAGTAATAACAAAGTAGACAGAAGGGGGCTGAACAGGAGTTCTTTTACATTTGGATCATATATATTCTACAATTAAATATATAATTAGCAACTATTTTTTCTAATTTTAGGTCTGGATTCTTTCAACAACAAAACTCTAATTAACTCTGAGTGGCTGAAAACAAAACAAGTCCAGTAAATTCAATGTATATTTTTTTTTTACTGTAAAAAAACAAAGAGCTTTTACTATAAATAAGAGTGAACAATGAAGAAGTAGATTTTTCCTAGAGTCAGAGACAATGGGGTTCCATAATTTAGAACACTCTTGAGGGGCCTCCCCACAACCCGCCTCTGCCAGATGGGGATCAATGCAAACAGCCAAGATGGAAAGGGAGGGGAGGGGATGTCTGGCCGGCTGTCACATGCAGGGGAGAAAGGGTGTAACACTGACCATCTGGGAGGGGTACTGTACAAGCAGGGGAGAACATTGGGTCCCACATCCCACAGGCCAGGCCAGGGACACCCCTGGTGTTGTGCAAGGCTGTGGGAAGTGTTGGGTGGGGTGCTACAGAATCCTTCCACTGTTAGTCTTGTTAATACATTAAGAGGGGATTGAGATGGAGCAGACAGGACATGGATCAGGAGGCTGAGAGGAAGGAGTGGCTTAATCTACAAGGTTCACACCACAGTGCCTCTGGGGGAGTCAATGTATAATTCTTTCCCTCATCTTTGGAAAAACCAATAAACTTCTCCTCTCACACTCTCAAAACTACAATTGAATTAGGAATTTACCGAATTGACCAAAGCGTTTTGCATTGTCTTCTTTTTTTTTTCTGAATGCTACTTCAGGCAAAGCCTACTAGGTCTAGGTTGTTGTAGATTCTTCCTTCCTTCCTTCCTTCCTTCCTTCCTTCCTTCCTTCCTTCCTTCCTTCCTTCCTTCCTTCCTTCCTTCCTTCTTTCCTTCCTTCCTCCCTTCCTTCCTTTCCTTTCTTTCACAAAAGCTTAAACCCAGTTCACCCTGAAGATAATACGTTGGAACACAATAGGTCCCTGCCCAAGCTCCACTTAATGGCTGTATTTTGGGCCCTCCTGGCTTAAATTGAATGTCAGTGGAAACTGTTTCTCTTTGGAGCAGCAACCCTGAGGGTCTTCCCCCTCCTGCTTGATTTTTTTTCTAATTAAAGGGGCCATTCCTTGACTTGCTTCTTAAAGACGCCTATTCACTGAATGCGCATTACCTCACTCTAAGTGAGTACATGAAAAAGCTTTAGCCTAAAACGGCCAGGGTCTCCCTTTGCATCCTGGGTCATCTCCAGTCACCCTGATGAATATCTGGTCACTGGATCTAGATGACATTGGAGGAGAAATTGAGGCTGGTGACTTGCACAGCCCTCCCTCACTCAAATCAAAGTCAACTTCAAGTCATGTCATCATTTTAGTGATTCTATGGTCCTCTTTGAAAATGAAGGACAAACACACAGAAACAAAAATATAGAGGTTTTGGGTTTACTATAGCAACAGTCTCTCTGCCTGGATCCACCTTTTCCTATGATTACAGGCATCATCACCTTTGTTTTAATCTATAAACACATGAATGTATTTTAAGAAAAAAGCTGTGGAAGGAAAAACTGATGACTTAACAAAAAGAGAAAGGGGGATAGAACAGTAATTCCTACCAATGTCCATAGCATTAGTGGGCTGTTCCTGTTCTTAGAACCTTGTTATTTGGGGAAGGGTGAATTATGCATTTGTTAATTTTGGTGTCATCATAAATTGGGCTCCAGGGGAGTGATGGAGATTGGGAGTTGGGAAACAGTAGTTCTTATATTCACATAGTTGGACTCTGGAGAAAAGCTACCCAGTTAAGTACTCCATAGAGCCCTAGGCAATAAGGAAGTGCCTACTTGTTATAATTATTAATTGTACTTATAATTTTTTAAATCTCTACGATCTTAAACACACCATCATATCATTTGCTAAAAGTCATCATTTTGCTTCTTTGTTACATATTTTGTTCCCTCAATTCCATATTATTGTGAGATGATCAACTATGATAGATCTTCTCAGCAATACAATGATCCAAGATAATTCCAAAAGACTCATGATGGAAAATAGTATCCACATGCAGAGAAAGAACTATGGAGTCTGAATGCAGATTGAAACTTACAATTTTTTTCCCTCTCATGGTTTTTTTTTTTTTACTTTTTGTTCTTTTTCTACTTTGACAACATGACTTTTGTGGAAATATGTTTAACAAGGTTGTATATGTTTAACCTATATGAGATTGCTTACTGTCTTGGGGAGGGAGAAGTGAATAGAGAGAGGGAGAAAAATTTGGAACTGAAAATCTTATAAAAATTAATGTTGAAAACTAGCTTTACCTATAATTGGAAAAATAGTATAAAGAGATAGAAAAAATAGTCTGTTTGAATATTACACAATTATAATTGTTAGAAAGATAACATTTTAAATTACTTAAGTCAAAACGTGTTTAAAGTATCCAGAATTGAAATAGAGTCTTCCCTCTGAACAAAAGCAGAATAATTCCATTGCTTCTTGTACATGGAAGTCATTCAAATATTTAGACAGTTTTCACAACTTTCGTTTTGTCTTATATTCTCAAGCGAAAGAAATTTTATTTCTCCATCCATTTCCTTGTATGGAACAGTCACTAAATCAACCATTCCCCTGGTTTTCCCCATGTCTTCTTTCTCTCTCAAGTGAGAAGAAATAGTCTCATTGTCAGTGAAAGCATGATGTAATTGATAGAGAGCTGGTCTTTAAACTGTGAAGACTATCATTAAATACAATATTTATCCCATCATGTCAGTGTGATTCTGGGTAAGTCACAGACTCTCATAAAATTCTTTAAATTAAAAGCAAACCCTCATTGGTAGAGTGAGTTTCATTATCTGGGAGGTCCATATAAGAATGAAATGAGAGATTGAGTCTCTAGCCATTAACTACTTGGAAAAGATTAGTTTATGTTCCAATCCTAGAATAGCAATTCCTAAGCATGTTCAAATTACCAAACAATTGATCCTATTTCACATGTCAACAAGGTTATCCTTCAAATTCTACAAATGAGGCTTCAGCCATATTCGAACCAAGAATAACTAGAAGAGAAGACTGGTTTTTGAAGAGGTCAAGGAACTAGAGACCAATTACCAACATTTGGTGGATATGGAGAAAGCAAGAGATTTCTAGGAAAAATTTACTTCTTCATTGTTCACTGTACTATAACCTTTGACTATGTATACCACAACAAAATGTGACAAGTCCTTAAAGAAATGGGAGTACCAGATCATCTTACTTAACTGTTGAAGAAGCGGTATGCGGTTCAAGAAGCCACTAATAGAACTGAACATTGAACAACCAATTGGTGTATGATTTGGGAAAGGAGTAAGGCAAGGAATTATTTTCTTACCTTATTTATATTCAGAGCACATCATGCAAAATGCTAGGCTAGGTGAATCACAAGCAAGAATTAAGTTTGCCAGGAGAAATCTTAGATATTTAGATGATCCTACACAAATGGTAGAAAGTGAAGAATTAATAAGCCTCTTGATGAGCATATAAGAGGAGAGTATAATCACTGTCTTGAAGCTTAACAAAAAAAAAAACACAACCTAAGATCTTGGCAACTGGTCCCATCACTTCCAGGGAAATAAAAAGAGAAGAAATGTAAGCAGTGTCAGAATTTATATTCTTGGGGTCAAAAATTGCTGCAATAACTGCAGCCATGACATTAAAAGACATTTGCTCTTTGGAGGGAATGCTACGGCAAATTTAGACAATATACTGAAAGGAAGAGACATTACCTTGTTGACAATGGTTAAATAGTGAAAGCTATATATTTTCTTTCCTGTAGTAATGTACAGATATGAGAAATATAAAGAAAGCCAAACACTACAGAACCGATACTTTCAAGTTCTGGTACTGGAGAAAATTTTTCAGAGTCATTTGAGCACTAAGGAAATCGAATCTGTAAATACTTAAAGAAGTTGATTCAAACTATACATTGAAAGGACAAATACTCAAGCTGAACTTTAAAAATTTTACCTACATACTGAGAAGGCAAGAGACATTGGAAAAGATCTTGATATGGGGAAAGATTAAAGGCAAAAGGGAAAGTGTATGGCAGATAATAAGTCTGAAATATAATGTCAGAAAAGCAATTAAAATGAACTTACAGAAGACTCAGGACACAGTGGAAGACAGAAGGGCCTGGTGTGCTATTGTCTGTAGGGTCCTGCAGAGTCAGAAATGAGTGAATGACTAAGCATGAACAACAAACTTCATCTCAATAAAAACTCACACAATTAATAAATGCTGAGTTATTCTTCTTGCCCTTGCATTTATTAATAATAAATAATATTTCTACTGTATTTTATGGCTTATGAAGTGCTTTACATAACACCTTATATGATACTAGACCTTAATTAGCAATTTCATTAGTGAGTTATAGTTGAACTTTTTTTTAAATTTTATTTAATATATTTAGTTTTCAGCATTGATTATCACAAGAGTTTGAATTACAAATTTTCTCCCCATTTCTACCCTCCTGACTACTCCAAGATAGTGTATATTCTGATTGCCCTGTTCCCCAGTCAGCCCTCCCTTCTGTCACCCCACTCCCCTCAAATCTCCTTTTCCCTTCCTTTCTTGTAGGGCAAGATAAATTTCTATGCCCCATTGCCTGTGTATCTTATTTCCTAGTTGCATGCAAAAACTTTTTTTTGTTTGTTTTGAACATCTGTTTTCAAAACTTTGAGTTCCAAATTCTCTCCCTTCTTCCCTCCCCACCCACCCTCCCTAAGAAGGCAAGCAATTCAGCATAGGCCACCTGTGTATCATTATGTAAAACCCTTCCACAATACTCTTGTTGTGAAAGACTAACTATATATTGCTCCTTCCTAATCTATCCCCCTTTATTGAGTTTTCTCCTTTGACCCTGTCCCTTTTCAAAAGGGTTTGTTTTTGATTACATCCTCCCCCTGTTTGCCCTCCTTTCTATCATCCTCCCTTTTTTATCTTCTTCCTCCTCCTTTCCTGTGGGGTAAGATACCCAATTGATTAAGTATGGTATCCCTCCTCAGGTCAAATCTGATGAGAGCAAGATTGACTCATTACTCCTCACCTGCCCCCTCTTCCCTTCTTACAGAACTGCTTTTTCTTGCCACTTTTATGAGAGATAATTTACCCCATTCTATCTCTCCCTTTCTCCCTCTCTCAATATATTCCTCTCTCATCCCTTAATTTGATATTATTTTTTCAGATATCATCCCTTCATATTCAACTCACTCTGTGCCCTCTGTCTATGTGTGTATATATATGTATATATACACACATATATATGTGTATATATATATACACACATATATATGTATATATATATATACACATACATATACATATATACATACATATACACATACACATATACATGCATATACACATATACATACCCATATATTTACACAAATGCACACACATATATATATAAATGTATATGTATATGTGTGTATATATATATATATATATATATATATACATACATATATGCATATTCCCTTCAGCTAGCCTAATGCTGAGGTCTCATTAATCACACACATCATCTTTCCAAGTAGGAATGTAAACAAAGCAGTTCAACTTTAGTAAGTCTCTTGGGATTTCTCATTCTTGTTTACCTTTTCATGCCTCTGTTGATTCTTGTGTCTGAAAGTCAAATTTTCTGTTTAGCTCTGGTCTTTTCACTGAGAAAGCTTGAAAGTCTTCTATTTTGTTGAAAATCCATATTTTGCCTTGGAGCATGATACTCAGTTTTCCTGT
>JAQQSZ010003664.1:0-14379 GCA_028646595.1 Phalanger gymnotis
AAGGGAAGGGAAGGACGTGGGGGGAGAAAAAGTTGCGGGGGAGGGACAAGACAGATGGAGAGGGAGAGTTCAAGAGGGAGAGGAGGAGAAGGGGAGGGGGAAGAGAGACAGAGAGAAGCGGAGTAAAGGCAGAGGGGGGAGAGACCGAGACGTGGGACGGGAGGGGCGGCCGGCGAGATTGGGGAGGGGGGAGCAGCGTTGGCCCCCACTTCTGCGGGGCGGCTAGGGGAGACGGATAGAAGGAGTTGGCGGGGGGTGCGTCCACACCACTATTAATCTCTGCTCCGAGTGCGCTAACTAGGCTAATGCGGGCAGTGACAGGGCCCATCTCGCCACCTGATTTAGGGGCTCAGGACGGAAGCAGCTCCAGGAGGGGGAGTGGGGCGGGAGCCTGGGAGACACTAAAGCAGCCAATAAATCTCAGCCCGAGCGCCCCCCCCCCCAGGCCTCGGAATTGAAACTGTAGAACTGGGGGCGGTGGGGATGTGCCGGCGGCGCCCCGGGGTAGGCTGTTTGTCTCTCTCCCTTCGCAGAATCTGTTTGGGTGGGGCCCGACCCCGACCCAGCGTGAATCTAACCCTGAGCCTCACCCTGGCCCGGCCTGGGAGGGGGTGGGGGGATGGCGACCAGGAACCCCCGCACCTTCATTTCTCAGGTCACTGCTTGGCTAATGGGCTATTAATTTGCTCGATCGTCCCCTGTGAGGCAAACTCAATTTCTGCCAGAGACTCTTCCCTGCCCGTGGACAGATGCGTGATTGATGGGAGGGCCAGCTGTCACCGGGCAGGGCCCGCCCGCCAGCCCTCCATGCCGCCCCCCCCCCTCCCCGGCCTAGCCTGGCTCAGTTCCGCAGAGACCCCTTCCCTTCCCCCTCCCTCCCTTCCCCTTCACCTCTCCCTCCTCTTTCTGAGGAAACCTGCTCCGTTGGCCCTGGCCTCACAGGTGAAGTCACCTGGCCAAGCTCTTGGTCATAGGGACATCCCGGGCCCCTCCCAGTCAGCGCCCCTCTGCCCTCCTGCCACTTCTCGATCCTCTCGTCCCTTTTTTCCACATTCGCTTCATTTTCTACCCTCCTCCTTTTCCAGCCCTCGCCCTTTTCCTCCCCTTCCTCCTTCTTCCCCCCACCTCTTCTTCTCAGGCTTATGGTAGAATGTCCCAGAGACCCCAGCCCAGCCCCTCCATTTTCCACCGGAAGAAACTGAGGCCCAAGGAATAAAGGAGGTTCTGAAGAAGGACATCTCCTTCATTCTCCCTGCCCCCCTACCCAGCTACCCACTCCCTTCGCGGGCAGGAGCAGCGGGCCAATCCCCTGCCGTGTGCCCGCGGCCCTGTCGGCTGCAATGAGAAACGACAGGAATATTTAAGGACAAACAAGGTTTCCCAGCGCAATTTACGGCGCTTCCAGGCGGCCCCAGATGGGGCCAATCTGATGCTCGCCAGCAAATCCAATCGCATTTCCTTATCGGTGCATTATTTCAGGCGTTATCTGGCGCTGATGTGCTTATCAATTCAATTCCAGCCCGGCGGCGGCCGAACCCCCCCAACCCCACCACCACTACAGCACTGCACTCCCCACCCCCCGACACACACACACTCTGGGCCCCGCCGTATGTGCTGGAAAGAAGGAAAGTAAACAGGCGCCGGGGGGCCCGCAGGGGCGGCCGGGGCCAGGGGAACTGGTGAGGATGCTAGAAGAGGCTAGTGCAAGAGAGGGGGACGAGGCTAGGAACGCCTGGATAGCAGCGGGGGCCTGGGTTGGGGGGACGCTCCTCTGGGCCCTGCCTAGCTTCAGGCAGGCCCTCAGCCCCCATCCCCACCCAGCCGCCCCGCCTGCCGCCTAGCCCAGCAGAGGTGAAAGTGCCCCATTAATTCCAGGCTAAAAATGACAAATTCATCTTCGACGACAATTAAATGAAGTCGGTAATTGATGCTAATTGATCTTGAGGAGAGGGCTCCCCTCGGCTTCCGCATCCTCCTCCTACCTCCCCTACTCCAGCGGCCTCCCCCCCATCCCCCAGCACACACAGTGCTTCCCTCACCCCCAGCAGCCCCAGCTACTCTCTTGGCCTGCCTTCCAGCTTCCTAACTTCTCTGTTGCTACCGGCTTCCTGCCTTTCTTCCCTCTCCTCATAGCCCCTCCGTGCCTCAGTTTCCATCCCTGTCCTGGAGTGCTCTGCCAATCCTCCCCTCTTCCTTAACCCTTCTACTTCTCCAGCCTCTAGTTGCCAGGGCTGCCCCTCCCCTCCCTCCTTCACTCTCTCCCTCCCTCTCCACCTCACTTCAGCTCAGGCTTTGTCAGTCTTGGCTCATGATCCCAGGTCCTCATGGAAGTGCCTGGCAGGCCAGGCCAGAAAGCTCAATAGGAATTTCATCAGGGAGATGGCACCATGTTCCTGGAAGACACTGGTAGAGACAGAGATACTTCTAGGTGGGGCACTGGCCCCCAGAAGAGAAGAGAGGTTGGCGTATCTTAACCTAGGCCACCCAGGTCCCCAGGCTGTTATAGATGTGGACTAATGCCGCCTCTGTCTCAGTTGGGTTCCCCCTGCCTCCAGAAGGGCTCCCTAGGAGGACCAGGATAGGCAATGTGCAGCCAAGGGGATGACTGGATGGCTGGATCCAGTGGAACCTAACAAGTCATCCTGGGTAGACATTACAGGCCTGACTCTGCCCTCCCGCCTCCCCACCCCCCATCTCCCTTACTGTCTCTGTATGTTCTCTGTCTTTCAAGCCCTCCCTCTGTACTGCTCCCCTTTTAGGAGCTGAAAGGTGAGTTCATTCATACCCAGCACAGGGTGCCCACTGATAGAACCAATCCACATCCTTGCCTCCTGGATCTGGGGCAGAGGGAGCAGGGAAGCCCAAGGGAGGAGAGGAGATAAATAAGAGTTGGTATCAGCCCCTCAATAAATACACATGATGTGTTCTACCCCCTCCCAGCTCACTTCAACCACTACAGATACCTATTAATCCTGACAGACGCAGGCCAGCCTGGGTGGGTAATGCAAACTGATCCATCAAACTGCACACTCAGATTCCTCCACTCAGTGGGCCAGCCCCCAGCCCCCACCTGCCAGTCCTGGAGCCACGGGAGGCCCCACTAGACAAGTGTATTACATGGATAATGTATTGGACATATTAATAAAAATGCCTGAAAAGCCCAGCCCTGGCCCAGCCCTGGCCATGACAGAGCACATATCACGGGCAACTGAGCATGCTTGACATGCTCTCTTATCAGAGTGATAACCACAACCCGGATCTCTAGAGTGCTTCCCTAGAAAAAGGCTTGGGGGGGGGGGGGGGTAGGGTACTGCAAACATCACTTGTCCCATTTTACAGATAAGAAGCTGAGGATCAGAGAGGTCTATTTCCTCAAGGTCATGAAATCAGGGGTGTCAGAGACGGGATTTGAATCCCAGCCTCCTGCCTCCTACCAGTTCAGTACTAAAGAAAGTCAACAGCTCCTTCTTCCCACTACCAGGCTGTCCCATCCATGACCCCTGATTCCATTGAGCCTAGGCGTATAGGAGGAATGGAAAACTTGGTTTCCGGGCCATGAGTTCTAAGCTCTGGTTTACAGATCACATGTTCTAGGTCCCACATTCTGAGACCTGTATCCCATGTTTGATATTCAATTCCATAGACACGTATTAAGTGCCTATGTGCAAAGCAATAAGCTAGGTAGGAAAAGAGTGATGTTTGCAGAGCCATGTTCTGTTAGAAGTTCTAGGTTCCAGGCCCAGGTTGTGTGTAGGCCCTGCTTAGAGTCCAGATGAGTCAAGAGGAGACAGGTGCAAGACTTGGCTCAGAAACTAGAAAGGTGAAGTAGCCTCATCCTTTCTCTCAGCCCAGGCATGCAGGCTGACTCATCCCTGAGAACAGGAGATATGGCCTTACCCTCCATGGAAATTTAGGAAAAGAGGCTTTCCATATAGGCTAGGGACCCAGATACCAACCCTTCAACCTGGGCCAGCACTGCCTGGAGACATTGCAAGGTTTCTATCCCTCCATCCCCAGCCGGCTCATTCTATGGAAAGGCACATCTGAAATGTGACTCTCCAGAAGGTAACGAACCCAGCCTGAGCAGCCCGTCCCCTCCATTTGGGATTTGGGGACGGATGCTGTAAGCCTGCCCAGCACCCGCAGCATGGGCACACCTACCTTCCCAGGTTCCATCACCCTCAGGCACACCGTGCCAACCTTGTCCTCCTCACTTACGTAATCATCTGCAAGAGATCAACCAGCCAGGAGAACAGGGAGCTAGAGTGGGGAGAGGGGTGCTTGTAAATCCTCTCCTCGAGTATTTGAAGATCTGTCATGAGGAGGAGGGGTTAGACTTGTTCTATTTGTCCCCAGAGGGCAAAGCCCTGAACAATGTCAAGAAGATGCAGAGCTAGATTCAGGCAGATCAGAGTTGTACCAAAGGGTAATGGACTGCCTCCAGAGGGGGTGAGCTCCCCATCCTTGAAAGTATTCTATCAGAGGCTAATTGACCACTTGTGGGGTGGGGAGGGTTCATGTTTAGGTCTGGGTTCATTAAGATTCTGTGGCCATCCTTGCCCTCACAACCATAATCTCCATAATCTCCCTGACAACATTGCCACTAAGGCCAGAGCTGCGCTGGGGTCAGAGACCATATGGGAGGAACGACTACCTCCAACCTTCTGCACTCAGTGCCCAAGGATTAGGGACCAGAAGGCTGAGAAGTGCTTTCCAGCTTACCCCTAGGCTCAGCCAGAATGAACATGGTCTGGCAGGCCCCAAACAGAAGGACCGAGGAGGGAAGCAAGGAAGAAAGGAGAGAAAAACAGATCTGGCTCCCTAGTGAGGCCCTGGGCCTGCCCCCCTCCCTTGCCTGCCTCCCTCCCTCTCCTCCAAAGTCTCCCCCTTCTCTTGCTCACTCCTGGGCTCACGCTCGCTCGCGCTCAATCAGCCGCTGTCAGACCTCCGGCCTCGGCATTTTGGTGAAGAATCTCTCGGCTAAAAATTGTTGTCAGTCCCATTTCCTGGTTATCAGCAGGAGGGCGGCTGCAGCCTCGCCCGGGGATTAGCGGCCCACGTCGGTAGCACGGGCAGAGCATCCGATAACGCCACAGCACCGCCAGCCACCGCCTTGCCTCCCCCATCCATCATCTTTAGAGTTGACAGGTCCCCCCCCCCCAGCACTGCCACCACCCACTCACCCACCCATCATGTCTCTGTCCTTGCCTAGTTCCCAGCTTCCTCCCTGGGTTGAATTGAATGGGATATGGCAGGCTTGTGGGCTACCAAGGACAGAGGCATACACCCTAGAAGGACAGAGGGACAGGTAGGCTGACTGGAGAGAGACTAGTCAGTCTTATGCCAAGGACCTGGGGGCTGTGGGTCATCACTGTTGGGTTGACTGTGCCCAGCACCAAAGCCAGTGAGAGAAGGAGAGTGGCCATGTCTTGGGCTTTGTATAGTGTCCACCAAGGAACAATCAGGGTGGTGAGGGGCCTGGAGACAAGACCCATTCAGAAAGGCCTCAGACTGGGGGGGGGGGCGAGGTGAGGGGGTCCACAGCTGGAAGGGACCTTAGAGATGATCTAATCCAACCCCGTCATGGGCTGAGAGAGGAGGAGATTGGGGGAGGGGAAATTCCTCTTTTTGAGCTCCTGAGGAGGGAGGCATGAGACCAGTTATGCTTGACCCTAGAGGGCAGAACTGGGAGCCCTGAGGGAGTGAAGAAAAGCAGATTTCATGGGAGATCAGAAACATCATAGTAATGAGAACTGTCCCCCTCAATGGAAGTCCTTGGATAGAGGCTGCAAGAGTCCAGGTTCAAGATGGAGTGGAAGGGATTCTTGTACAACTCCAGGCTTGGTGGAATGCCTCTGAAAATCTGTGATTGAGTGAAACTGGGGGGATGGGGTGGGGGAGGGAGGACGAGACATGGAAGGTGCAAGCCAATTCATGGTGCAGAACAGTTAGGGGATGAGAGCAGGGGGAGGCAAGGTAAGCAAGAACTGCTCAAGGCCTTAGAGGTGATGGCGGAAGGAGGTCAGAGCAGGGACAAGATGTGAAGTGGGCTGGGGCTGGAGCCAAGCAAGATTCCTTTACTAAACCTTCTAAACAGAGAGGATCAAGAGCTGGGGCAGTGCCAAGGTGTGCTTTGGGCCCAAGAGCCCCAACTAATATTCTGCTTATCTTTGTGTGTTTCCCTGTCTGTGTCTGGCCTTCCTCCCTGCCTCCCTGCCTCTCCAGGTAAGAAGAAGGCAGCAGCAGCAGCAGCAGCTGCAGCAGCAGCAGCAGCCCTATTCGACAGCCAGGCCCCCACTTGCCCCATCTGCCAAGTCTTACTTCGGCCTGGGGAGCTCCAGGAACACATGGAACAAGAACTAGAGAAACTCACCCAGCTGCCCAGCAGGTATAGTCCACCCCAGACTTACTCTGTCCTGACACCACCATTGCTGCCTTTCCCATGGGGACCCCCAAGCCAGAGGGCCAGAGCCTCCCACAGGGCCCCAGAACCCTGGCCCCAAGCTCTCCCTCTTGCTCCTTCTGACTGTTCAGGAACTCTTGTCTCTAATGACTCTCATCAGATTCACTGAGCCTTCCCCAGCATTAGATCCCATCCTTTCGATCCTGCCTCTCTTCCCCAAAATGAGCATTGAGGGATTAAGAAGGTCTGTGGGAGGAGCAAGCCTCTGAGGGAGGGAACCAGATAGGGGGCAGACCCAGCATGGTTTGAGCTAAGGAGGGCCTTAGCATATTCTGGTTCCCCAGTGGCCCAGGGATCACCCCTTCCCCTGCAAAGTTACCCTGGGGAGAGCTTGGGGATAGGGAGTAACCCCTTATAGAATAGTGGCTCAGCCATCAGGGCACCTGGGGCCCAGGCCCTGGATCAGTGGGGCAGGCTTGAGCCCCCGCACCCCCTCTGCTCTGCAGAGCCAGTGAAATCCCGCCTGATCGATGGAGCTGAAGAGCTACTCGCGACGGGTCGATGGGTTTTTATCTGTCTCGGCCGGGCCGCCCGCTGACAGCGGCCCGGCAAAGGCGTTCCAAGGGCACCCCCCCCCAAACTGCCTGGCCCTGGCACCTGACGAGGCTGCCTGATTTATCTTAATTTTTAATTGGAAAAAATTTGCGAATTAATTGATTTCCCGGACTTGCCAATTAAGGCTGTAATTGGGTGCGGGAGGGATTCCCAGGAAGGGTCATGGGGGTGGGAGAAGAGAGCCAGGCCTCCCCTCTCCCAGGCTCCCTCTTGTGGGTCCCTCCTGCCCATCACCTACTCCCACAATGGGAGAGATTCAGAGACATACTCTTCCAACCAAAACAGACCAATACAGTCACTGTAAGCACCCACTGCCCCACCCCAGGAGTCGAGCATTAGAGCCACGGCCAGGAGCAATAGTGTTTCAAGGAGGGGGAGGTGTAGGAGGAAAGAGAATGAGTCAGGTTGAGTTGAAGATGGTGCTGGGAAATCCCCCAGGGAGGTATCCAGTTTGGGGTGGGGGTGGGAGGGGGATAGGTCCTAAAGTCTGGGCACAGAATTAAAGAAATGGCTTCCAACAGCCACAAGCCTCTGAACTCTGAGGGTCATGCTGGGGGGCGGGGAGAATGGAGGGGCAGGCAGACCAAATTTGGGGCTCCCTCAGGAAATCTCCGATTCTGGTTGGGGACTCCTATTCTAAAGGCTTGTGTCTCTAGTAGGTAGTATGGTATGAGTCAGGAAGGACAGAATGGGACCGAGGGCCACCTCCAGGCCCCCAGACCCTGGCCTCTCTCTGCCTCATCTAAAGCCTGGCAGGCCAGTGGAGGCGATGGCATGGCTGGCAGAGGGGCAGCAGCCAGGAGCGGCAGCAGCAGCAGCTCTAAGCCTCTGCCTGCCTCGGTGTTTGGTTGGGTAATGAGTTAGATAAACAATTCCCCCAATAGATTAAAGCTCAGCAGGGGGCGGAGGGGGGAGGCTCAGTGCGGGCAGCTCCCTGCCTCTTTATTTCCAAGGATAATTTGGTGTAAATCACCTTAATTAAAAGTGCCAGCCTGGGCTGGGTGCAGGGACCGGGGCTGGGGCCTGCTCATGATTTAAAGGCCCCGGATCATTCGGTGGCAGGCAGGCAGCAAGTGGGGAGATCATCAGAGCCTCTCTCCTGCTCCCTCCCTCCTCCTTCTTCTTACAGCCTCCATCTCCCCAGGGCTGCCATTCCCTGAGGGGCTTAGAGGGAGGGTCAGAGAATGGAAAGCCCGACTGGCATAGCCTTGGGCCTAAAAGGAGTCCCTGGTGCCCAGGGCAGGAGTCTCTACTGAGCCCAGGCCAGCCCAGGTGAATGGGAGGGGGCTCAGGGGGCTCTCTGCCCTCCCCCCGATGCACGGGGCTCTGCTGTGTGCTATATTCAGGTTCTTCTGCCTTGTCTGGGTGGGCCTACATGATCAGGGCAGTGGGCTAGGCACAAGGACTAGGCCTCGAGGGGATCAGCTTGGTGGCTGAGGCCCAGTGATGGTCTGCTCCTTGCTCCTGTCACTCCTGCTTAGTGGGAGGGAGATGGCTATGCATATGGATGCTAGGATTAAACCCAGACTAGGCCTCCTATCTTTTGCTCCCAACTTAAGAGGAGGGACATGGGGAGAATTGGTCTGCCTCAATGGGCCTTCGGCCCCAGAGCAGCTGCCAGCCCACTGAATCTTGGGAATTGTCCATAGCCTAGTTTGGTCTGCCGGGTCATAGCTCTGGGGGTGGAGGAAGGAAGAGCAGTTGCATGTCTGTTCTAAGAGCCCCCTCCCCTCAGCAGCTGCCCCAGCTCTGGGAGGCACCCTCCCATTCCTGCCCCACCCTGGGAGACGGGCAAGGCCACAGGACAGAAGGAGATCAGGGCCTGGCCATGAAGTGGGGGTGGGGAACAAGGAGGGCTGCTACTCCTGCACCTATCCTGCACCCCATTTCCAAGGGACTCTGGAAACTTTATCTGCTTGTCTTCTTTCTTTGCAGCAAGAATTCCCTCCTGAAGGACACCATGTCCCCTGGCACCCCCAAGGTAGGTAGCAGAGCCCATCTCAGGCACCCATGGGGTATCACAAGCTCATCATATCCCATGCACAGTCATACCCTCCTTGTGGCCTCTACCTAAGGGCTTTCACTGAGGGGGAGCCTCCCATTGCTGGGAGTGTCCCTTCATTACTATGATGTTCCGATGGACCCTCAGAGAGCCTAGCCCCCTCCCCCTGGCTGAAATCCTCTCAGTAACATCCCTGACAAGAAATTGTCTTCCAAGGAGGAGGAGGCAGAATTCAGCCCTTCCTCAGGCAGTCCATGCCCTTTTGGGACAGCTCTCAAGGTTAGAAAGTTCCAGTGGGTAGAGTGCCAGAGCCTGGAATCAGGAAGACTCACCTTTGTGAGTTTAAATCTGGCTTTGGATACTGTGTGACCCTGGACAAGTCACTTAACCCTCTTTGCTTTGGTTTCCCCATCTGTAAAATGAACTGGAGAAGAAAATGGCAAACCACTCCAGTATCTTTGCCAAGAAAGCCCCAAATGGAGGGAATCTAACACCTAACACAGAATACAGTCCTTCAGATGCTCGAGGACAACTTTCATGTCTCCCCTGAGCTTTCTCTTCTCCCAATTAAGAAGAACCCCTGGTTCCTTCAACTAACATTCTTAGGACATGATTTCTAACCATCAGCTGCCCCTTTTCTGGCCACTCCCTGGGAATTCCTTCCCCACCCCTTCCCACCTAGTCTTCCCTAGCCCCTGCACAGTCCTGGAGTTTGCCCATTCTTGGAGCAGACGTAAGGATGCTGACTCCCTATCTTCACTGCATGGTAATGCTCAGCTGTATCTGGTGGGGGGGGGGAGGCTGAAAGGCTGGTCTCAAGGAGCTTTTGTTCCTGGGGGAGAAGGAGCTGCCCCTGACCAGAATATTACTAAGGGATGAGCAGGAAGACCACTGATCACAAGGTGGCACAGGAAACCTGGATAGAAGTGGGGACGAGGGCTCAGTGGGAAGGGCGGGAGCTGGCTCTCAAAGTAGAGTCAGATTAGGAAAAAGCCAAGAGGGTGGGTGGAGCAGGCCCTGAGTGGGGTGGGCCAGAGCAGGCTGCCCCACCCCACCCCCACCCCATTGCACTACAGGGCTGTTCACTGAGCAATAGGACCCACCACTAGGGTATCAGGATAAAATGAGATTGGAAGGACAGAGTCAAGGTAGATTTCAAAAGACCTTGGATGCCCCACTGAGGAATTGGAACTTTCTCCTTTGGGAAATGAATGACATGGTCCTACTGGCCAAATCTGGGAATATCCATTTGGCTGCTGGGCAGAAAGGCTCTCTGCTGGAGGAGAGAGACCCTTAGGTCCAGGCAAGAGGCAATGGAGCCTGAATGGGAAGGGGGAAAGCTGTTAGAGGAGAAAGAGACCATGGAAGGGCAGAGAAGTTTCAAAGGCAGATTAAGTAGGACCTGATAATGGCTTGGATGTGGTGCCTGCTTAGAGCAGGCTGCTCTCCCTTGGCTGAGGAGGGTGGAGAATGGCCCCATTCCTACTGCTGGTGTGCTCCCCCCCCCCCCCCGCCAGCTCTGGCCTGGCTTGAGTTGGGGGGCAGCCTGTCAAAGCCTTTCTCGTGAGGTTGCTAAGTGATATTCACCCCTCTTTGCAAGCTAAGTTAAAGCCTTCATCAGGCAAGGAACACTTTGTGCAGAATCCCACAAAAGGCGCTGGCGCGGTCAGAGATAAAAGCGGGTGCTAGCAGGAGTGAGCAGGAGCGGGGCTGCTCGGGTGACAGCCGCTGATGGATTGTTTAAGGGAAATAGACTCCCCGGCTTGGCTCAAGCCGCCCCCGGCAGCAGCCCCCACCCAGCACTTAATAGTTTCAAATGACCAAGCTTAAAAGGGAAGTGTATGTCAATGGCACTCAATGACCCCCACCCAACCCTCCCCCACATCTGGCCCCCACTCCCACCACATCTGGTCCCTTCCTTCCCCCACATATGACCCCAACTACTGGGGGGGGGAGAGCAGGAAGAGGAGCAGCCGGCAGGGCGGGCCTGATGGCTAAAGTGGAGGCAATTTTGGTCCATTTTCTCAGTGCTGACAAATACCAGGTCACCCCCCACCACCACCAACATACACACTCACACAGATACAAACACAGGCACCCAGAGGTTTTAATAGACACATACAATTTTGTAAAAAACATACCGTGTTCCACCTACAGAAACACCAGGGGAGTACATGAAGGGGAAGGATGGGAGAGTCCCAGGAGCCACCAGAATTCTTAGAGAGACAATCTTTCAGTCTGTCATTTTACAGATGAGGCATTTGTTCACTCTCTTTGCCCCACACCCATACACATATGAATGTACAAATGTACACATGTGTGAACATTTCTAGGCTCCAAGACCAAGGTCCATGCCAAGCCAGGATCTGCTCACTCTGGGTCCTTGCTTAGCCACAGGGCCAGGCCTGGGAGGACCAGGAGAGTGAGCTGGGTAGTGGGCATCTGTAAGTGCTCAGGAGGAAGAGAAAGATGTTCAGGGAGGCAGCTGGGCAGTGGCTGTGGGCACTGGGATTGAGTTGGTGGGGCGGGGGGGGGGGGAGTCAGATCAAGAGGAGGAGTGGGGAGAGAGGAACTCTTG
Organism: Phalanger gymnotis; assembly: GCA_028646595.1. Classification (NCBI taxonomy): domain Eukaryota; kingdom Metazoa; phylum Chordata; class Mammalia; order Diprotodontia; family Phalangeridae; genus Phalanger; species Phalanger gymnotis. Next base: position 11,599 of record JAQQSZ010003664.1, read on the forward strand.
AACAAGATTGATGGTCTCCTTGCCATTAAGAAAAAAATTAGCCAGTGGCGGCCATCATATTAAAGGGTGAAGAAGCCGTGAATTATTTTCTTAAAGATCTTATCGCTTACAATGATAATTTTACCTTGCGAAAGGCCACTTTTAATGAGGCGAGGAGCCGGGCACAGAGTCATGATTTAATGCCAGCAGTTTTTTTCCCAAGCACATTTTCCCGATCTTGTGCCCGTGTTTAAAAAGCGCTGGTGACCTTTTTTTATTCCACTCGCCCCAGGTGTGAGGCGGCTGAGGCGGAGGAGGACGCCTTGCCTCTCAGGGTTTATCACCTCCCCCGGGGCCCCTCACCTCTCCCTTCCACAAAGAGATAGATGGATGAGGAGGAGTGAGGGGAGACTGCCTAGTGCTGCCCAGAAAGCTTCACAGAAGCTTTCTGTGGAGGAGGAGGAAGAGGAAGAAGAAGAGGAGGAAGAGGAAGAGGAGGGGGAAGAAAGAGGGGGAGGAGAAGGAGGAAATGGTGGTGGTAGAGGTAGAGGAAGAGGAAGAAGAGGAGGAGGAGGAGGAGGAGGAAGAGAAGGAAGAAGAGGAGGAGGAAAAAGAGGAATGAGAAGAGGAGAAGCATAAAGAATTAGCTGAGATCACACACACTTTGGCAGGGCGCCCCCAAAGAGGCTGGAAGGGTCCAATAGCCCCTCAGGATATAGGGAAGGAAACCAAAGCAGGAGAAGAAAAGCCAGGAAGTGGGCCAAGCTTCCACAGGTAGCAAGCACCAGAGCCAGGCTTCTTGCTCAGCATCTCTGATTGCAAGGAGCCCTTCCTTTGTACCACCCCTCTTGTCTTCAGTCCTCCCTGGCTGGGAGCCTGGCTGGCGAGGGCTGGAGACAGGGAACAGAGGACTGGGGAGAGGGACATGTTGAGGCAGGAGGATTGTCAGCAGGGAGAGAAAGGCTGAGAGCAGAGACTCGGGTTCAGCCTTGTGTGGGATCCAAGGATTTCATCTTGCCCTCCTCTCCCATCTTGACCCACAGCCCTGGGTAGTTGGGGAAGAAGGGCCAGGAAACCAAGGTAGGAAAGATGGAGTCCCTAAGCCACAGTCCCTATGGAGGATGAGGCAGAGAGGTGGATCTATGCTGCCAGTGTCCTTGCTCCCTCCGATGGATTCTCAGGCTACTTGGAAGGTATTAGTCACTGAGCAGAATGTGATGAGTTTGCCCTGCTTCTCCAGAGGCCTCTGACAGCTCCTTCTCTCCATGCTAGGAGAGCACAGAGGTCCCGTTCCCACCTAATTTCCCTGGCCCTTCCCCATCGAAAGCCTAAGAACAGAGAGACTGTGGCAGCTTCTAGCCCAGCCCCCACCTCCACCCTGGACCCTCACGCAGTGCCTGAGGATGCGGGCAGAATTCGGGTCACATCCCAGCCGCTCAGCCCAGGAGATAGAGGATAAATGACCTCTCTCTCTTTCCCAAATTGCTTTCTTTGGGCTGTCACCAGCGATTTCAAACAAGGGGGTGGGGGGGGGGCTATGTTGGTGAAAACCTTTGGAGGGAAGGAGGGAGGATGAGTGGGGGGAGCAGGGCCTGCCAAGCACAGTTCTCTCCCAGGCACAGAGAAATCCTTCCCCCCCACCTCACTGGAGCCATCCTCTTCTCCAGCCCACAGCCCAGCCTCTGGCTGCCAGGGAGGGGGATGCCTCGGCTCTTGCCAGTCCCACGGGCACAGGCCCCAGCACCCACTCCTGACCCATGCTTAGCATGGAAGCACTTTGGCACAATTTAGAAACAGACAATTTATTAATCGAAGCAGCGTGTATGCAGAAGAGGTACTAAGATTGACGGCTGGGGATTGGTTTGAGCCTAGCCTGTTTCCAGAGGTCATCTCTGAGGCTCAGGAATAAATGGGCCCAGCGTTCCGCCCCTGCCTACCCGCTAAAAACTAATACATAACGTTTAATTTACTGTCTCCATAGTGGGGCTGGCCATTTTTCACATAATAATATTGGATTAGAGGCATTCATTCACCAGCCAGGCAGAGAGGGAGACAGTGATGCTGGAAGGAACCGTGGGAGGAGAGGCAGAGGGCTTGGGTTCAAGTGTTATCTCTGTTACTTAATGACCTCTGTGGACTCAAGCAAGTACCTTGACATGTCAGGGTCTCAGTTTCTCACTCTATGAAATACGGAAGTTGGAGCATCAGCCTCCTCTTTGCTCTAAGTTCTGTGATCTTATGGCAAGGAGCCCAGGGCTTTGAAGGGAAAGCAGGATTCTTGGCTTTTCCCTTTTCTATGGAACAGGTTGGCTAACCCTAGGCTGACCAGGGGCCCTGGGAAGGGCCGGAGCATTCTGCTTTCTCCTTGTAGGCTCCACCCTCAAAGTACTGATTCTCCCTACCTTCTCAAGTTCCTGAGCCAGCCAGGGTCCTCAAAAAATAAAAATAAAATAAAATAACAAGGCTGAGTGTCGGCCCCCAAAGGGAATGACCTCAAGGGTATAAGGCATTATACCCTCTGGACCTTTGGTCCCAATGAAGAGCCCACAGTCCTAGGGTAAGCAGCCAACCCCTAGAGCTTCAGGTATCAGGGTCAGCCTGGGCCAAAGCAACTGTTTCCACAATCTGGCTAGCAGCTTCTGTGGGGGTGCAAGATCCACCAACAACCAGCACCCAGAAGCTGCCAGCACCTGCCAAAGCACAGGTTCTTTTCATCTGCCTTAATAAGGAAAGCAAGGTTAACGGGTTGGCAAGCTTACTTCAATTCAGCACACAAATATCATTCACTTAGTTCAGGGGAAA
>JAQQSZ010003665.1:0-14379 GCA_028646595.1 Phalanger gymnotis
GGCTGGGAGGTCCCTGTGGGACCGACCTTACCCAGGGACCATCCAGGCTGTCCTGCGGTGGAGCCCTGCTTCCCTCTGCCACTTTGTGGGTTCTGCAGCTCTAAAATTGGTTCAGAGCCATTGTTTTATAGGTTTTTGGAGGAACTTGGTGGGGAGCTCACGCCAGTCACTGCTTCCCAGCCGCCATCTTGGCTCCGCCGGCCGAAAGTGAAACATCTTATAAGAAAAACAAATTTGGAAAACAAATCAGGAAGAGGAAACATAAAAATAATTGGACAAACTTAAAGTTATGATCAAAAAAAGAATCTTGATACAATAATACAAGAAATAATTAAAGAAAATTGTCCTGATGCATTGGAACAAGGGTGGGGGGGGGGGATAGAAAGAGAAAAAATCCAGTGATCACCACTTAAAAGAGATCCTGTGAGGAAAACTCATAGGAATATCATAGTCAAATTCTGAAACCCCCAGCTCAAGGATAAAATTCTAAAAGCAACAAGAATAAAACAATTTAAATATGATGGTGCCACAATTAGAATCACACAAGACCTACTTGCAGAGACATTAAAGGACTGCAGGTTTTGGAACACAATATATCAAAGAGCAAAAGAACTGGGGCTCTGGGCAAAAGTATCACACCCAGCAAAGTTCGGCATAATCCTGAATGAAAAAAAAATGGACATTTGATCAACTCTCAGAGTTTTGAGACTTTGTTTAAAAAAAAAAATCCCTGAACTTAATAGAAGATTTGACACACAAGAGCCAAGAGAGATATAAGGTACATATCAAAGACTGATTATAAGGGATTCAATAAGGACAGACCATTTACTTTTTATATATGTAAAATGTAAAAATAAGTCTAAGATTCTTATTAATAATTGGGTAGCTCATAAGAAAGATTGAGGTAAACTTGAGCATGATATGAATTTAAAAAGTAAAACCATTTAGGAACAGATAAAAAGTGTAATTATTTTATACAAATGAGGTGCAAGAGGAAGAATCAACACAGAGGAATTGGATGGGGGAGGAGGGCTGGTGGTTCTGGTAATATACTTTCATCACAAATAGGTTTGAGGGAAAAATACATATATATATTTAGAAGAGTATAAAGGTCTTCTAAATTCAGAAGAAATTAAACAATAGAGGCATAGGGAGGGGGAGAGGACAAGGGGGGATCTTAAGAGGGGAACATGAGGAAATAAGTAAAAGGGGGTATGGAAGCGTGTTTAGATTTATGGGAATGGGAGCACAGGGGAGAGATCCTTGGAAGGGGGTAGGCAAGTAACAGGGGGGCAAGGTAGCAGATAGAAGTAAAGTAGGAGGCAGGAAGGATAGGAAACAAGAGATATGCACAAACATAAAAACAAAGATCAGGAGTAAAATTTGTTTGGGAAATTATGTCTATATATGTATGTATATATGTTTACATGTATGTATATATCTATAGCTATAGAGAAACATCCAAACTTGACTGTAACCTTCTTGAGTAGGGGCAGGGGGAGAACAAAGTAAAACGGTGCACAGTAGAGAACTAAAGAAAACTTACAAGGACGCAAAGATGGACAGTTCTCAACACATTGTGTATTGTTCATCATATAGGCTTTCTTGAAATGAAAATTTATTGTTACTTATTTTGAATCCTGTCTTATGTTCTGCTGTGCACATGACATGCTTTTTTTCTTTCTTTACAGTTAATTTCCAATGTTTAATGATATGTTTTTGTTTCTTTTCTCTATTCAGTATTTATGTTTTGGCATTTGAGTCTAAATTAAAGACAAAAAATATGCTGAAGAAAATAATACCTTAAAAATCAGAAAAGGCCAAATGGTAAAAGAGGTCGAAAAAGCCAATGTGGAGAAGAATGCCTTAAAAATCAGAATTGGGCAAAAGGAAAAGGCTCAATGAAGAAAATAATTCCTTAAAAATTTCTCAGTAGGGTAGTAAGGAGTATATAAATACATACATATATATGGATATATATGTGTGTGTGTGTATACATATATATGTGTGTATATACATATATGTATACATATATACATACACATATAAGTGTATATATACACATGTATAGACAGAGAGCACGGGGCGAGTTGAATATGAAAGGATGATATCTAAAAAAAATAAAATTAGGGAGTAAGAGAGGAATATACTGGGAGAAAGAAAAAGGGAGAGATGGAATGGGGTAAGTTCTCTGACATAAAAAAAGCAAAAAAGAGTTTTTACAGTAGAGAGGAGGTGAGGGGGAGTGAGTGAACCTTACTCTCATCAGAATTGGCTCAAAGAGGTAATAGCATACAGACTCAATTGGGACACAAGAAGGCGGAGGGAGGTGACAAAAGGGAGGGCAGTTGGGGGAAGGCATAGTTGCAAGTAAAACACTTTTGAGGATATACAGGGTGAAAGGAGAAAGAGAATAGAATAAATAAGGAGAGGAATAGGATAGAAGGAAATACAGTTAGGAATAGTAACTTTGCAAAAATTTTGAAGCAAGTTTCTCTGATAAAGGCCTAATTTTTCAAACATATAGAGAAATGAGTCAAATTTATAAAAATAAGAGTCATTCCTCAATTGATAAATGATCAAAGATATGATCAGTTTTCAGATGAAATAATCAAAGCTATAGATAGTCATATAAAAATATTCTAATTCACTACTGATTGGAGAAATGCAAATTAAAACAATTCTGAGGTACTCTCTCATACTTATCAGATTGGCTATTAGGACAGAAAAGGTAAATGATAAATGTTGGAGGGAATATGGGAAAAATGAGACATTAATATACTATTGGTAGAATTGTGAACTGATTCAACTATTTTATAGAACAATTTGGAATTATCCCCAAAGGGCCATAAAACCATGCATATCCTTTGACCTAGCAATACCTAGGCCTGTACCCAAAAAGTGATTTAAAAAAAGGAAAAGGACCTGTATGTACAAAAATATTTACAGCAGTTCATTTCTGGGGGCAAAGAATTAGAAATTGAGGGGATGTCCATCAATTAGTGAAGGGCTGAACAAGTTATGGCATGCTATTATTATAGAATATTAGTGTATTGGTAAGCATGATTCTCTCAGAAAAACTTGGAAAGACTTGCATACACTGATGCGAAGTGAAATGTACTGTGTACAAAGTAATAGCATTATTCTAAAATGATCAGCTGTGAATGACTTAGCTCTTCTCAGCAATACAATAATCCAAGACAACTCTGAAGGACTTATGATGAAAAATGCTATCCATCCCCAGAGAAAGAACTGATGGTGTCTCAATACTGATCGAGGCACACTTTTTTCAACTGTCTTTATTTTTTCTTGAGGTTTGTTTTTGGTCTATATTTTCATTCACAATATGACTTATGGATATGTTTTGCATGACTATACATGTATAACCTATATCAAACTGCTTGCCTTCTCAATGGGAGTGGGGAAGGAGGAAAGGAGAGAATTTAGAAATCAAAGTTTTAAAAACAAATGTTAAAAATTGTTTTTCCATGTAACTTGGGAAAATTTTCTAAAAATAAATAAATGCTTCAAGAAGAAACTGAAATACTACCTTCACCTGGAGTCCTTATTTTGTAACCTTCTAGTATCTTCTCCAAGATTAATTTATATATATATATATATGTATATATATATATATATACACATATACATATATATGTATACATGTATGTTTACACACACATATCTGGATTAATTCTTATATGCAAGATATATGTATCTATCTTGTGTATAACTTTTAATATTTATTATTTTAATCTTGTTTGCTCTTTCCAAATGTGAGTTCCTTGAAAGCAAGTACTCTTGCTCTCTTTTTTGTACTACCAGGGCTTAGCAAATGTTCATTATCACCCTGATTGACTCATGAGAGAAAAATGTTTCAGGTATGCCAAAGGAGAAGACTAACTAAGTCTAGGCCAGACCTCATTTGAAAATTTCTTACTTCCTTCCTGAGATAAATATGAGTCAGGCATACTAGAGGAAGGCAGTAGAGGCAAGGTTCAGCTCTGTGTAAAATTCCCTATTTTCTCTTGAGAGATAAAATAAATTATAGGACTGGACAATAGAAGGCAAAGCATGTCCTGATGTCCACACTCAAGGAAACATAATTTTGTCCTGTATGCATTTGAAAAAGTTCTGAGAAGGGAAACGATGCATCTTGATCCATCAAAATATCATTTGAAGACCTCCTCTCTTGAGAGAAATATGCTTCAAGTCTCTAAGATGAAGAGCTTAGCGGTGACAAAGCTTGTCATAGTTTTAAAATTCCTAGCATACTTGGAATGAAATGTCCCTCAGATAGGCCAGAAAATCACATTGCTGATGGAACACACGACTACTGGCCTTGAGTTCTCCATTAACAGGTAATACGGGAGAGAAAGAGCTGTTTTCTGCTTTTGTCTGAATCCCTTGAGTTTAGAACGGTGCCTGACATAATAAATGCTTAATTAATCCTCTTTCGAATTAATTGGATATGTAGTCCCGAGGTTAGTAACCTTTTTTTAAAGTGTCATGGACTTTTTTGTCAGTCTGATGAAACCTATACACTGCTTCTTAGAATGTTTTTAAATAACGAAAGTAAATGCTAAATTTTGGTCAGAGGTTAGTGATGATATAAAATGTAATCAAAAACACAGAACTACAAAGGAAACCAATTATTTTGAAGTATCATTTTCAAGATTTTTTTTAAAAAGTCATAGACTTCAGGTGAAGAACCTTTCATCTAACAGTATTAGAAGACCCACTTAAGACCATGGTTAACAGGACAATTCAAATTCTCAAATGTAAAGTTTGCCTTATTGTGTCCAAAAAAGGGACTTCTGTGCAAAACCATGAAGGGAAGAGCTTGACTTTAACTGGTGGATCAGTGGCAAAATTCTCTTTGTAAATGTCACCTTATTCAAATAGGCATGTCTGGGTCTAGAGTGGTATAGATGCAGTTAGTGAAGAGAGGGTGTTCCTGCTATGCTTCCATGGTAAAAACACAAGTCTAAAATAAAGACTTATGATGAGACAAACTATTAATTAAAAAGACTGTGTTAAAGCCTTCCCCTCTTATTATCATCTGTTCTTCTCTATGATAACTTTTTCTATCTTCTTTAGACTTCTTTTCCATGCTAAATTTCTTCAAACCTGTTATACCCTCTGGATTTGTGAATGGTGGGTAAATCCTGGTATGGATATTTGTTAACTTTTTTAGACTAGACCAGGCCTCTTTTTCTCTGGTCTCCTTCTGTCCTTCTTAAACTGTCAAAGACTTCAAATCACCAGCACGTGCCAGCCTAACGACAGAGATTCAACAGGTTGTAAAATCTTTTGGGACAGAAGTTTTAACCTTTTTTTGTTTGTCATGGACATCTTTGAAGCCTATTGACCACTTCTTGGAATAACATTTTAAATGTATTAGATATACATCTGATAACAAAGAAAACTAATTAGATTGAAATACAAGTATCAAAATAGATTTTAAAATTTAAGACTTCCAGTGAAAGGTTCTTGCTATAGAGTAATTCAAGTACTTCAAAAGGTTGGGGGTTGGAGACCCTAGAATTTTCCTCAATGTTATCATCTAAGCATTTGGCAGGACCCTTGGCCACATCAATGCTGACGACATCCCCTTCCTATGGAAGGAAGGAGGAAATTTCATCAAAGGTGTCTATTGTATTTTATTTTTCATGTATTCCCCCTTCCCAACTCCCTGCCCTGGTTTTTTCTGCTCTTGCCAAGTCCTTTGAATTATAACCCAGTGTCTATTCATTAATACACACTCCAATGCTTTCCCTTTCAGAGGACAAGATTTCCTCACTCTATCCAAGTACAGACTAAGGATACTTCCCTGAAAGCAATGCCCCAGCCAAGGGAGTGACTACTAGCAGGCACTACAACAGTGTCTTATCACTGACTATCACTGAGGGAGTTACATAGGCATTGCTGTGTCAGGTTTTATAGATGGTTATTTATGGATTGAAAACTACCTTCTGTCCCCCTGAAGAAAAGAGAACATTTTAAGAGGTAGAAACCAGTTTTAATGGTACACACTGGGCTATTGGAATAGGAAGGTACCTTCAACCTTGCATTCTTCCAATCTTCAATTTATGATTGTTTTATGATTTGGTATTTTCTTTATCCTTGAAACAAACTCACCCTAAGTAGGTTTATCCAGAGACAGAATTGGGGAGAGGGAGCAAGGGGGAAAAAGTTTAAGAAGATTAAAAGGTAATTTTTCAATAAATTACATATACAGACTCTTTAACTACCTCAATAAATGTAATCCACAATTATTTGAAATAGGCTCGTAATGATAATGATAATGTCTATTTTATAAGATCTTGTACTAGCATCACTACCTCCACAATAAAGTTGTCAGATGTCAACAATACGGGTGCTGTAATCTAGTTCCCAGGTTTATTAACTGCTGTGCCCTGTGGCATTTTCTCAGAATTACTGTATACAATCGAGCCAGAAGCCGCTTTTACTTCTAACATAAATATAAGAACGACCTTAATAAAACAGATGAATTACACTGCAGTGTAAATTAGACTGTTCTAATGGACTCCAGCCCTGAATGTATTGAAATAGTAACCAATGTGATTAGGTTCAGCATGGCAAAGACAGTGACTGTAAATCACCAAGGGGTGCCAATTTTTATTTTATTTTATTTGGCTTCAGTTTTATTTCATTGGGTTTCCCATCCACATTTCTCACCTTTGGATAGAACAATTGATTTGCCTGTGGAGTAACACCTATTCTTCTTTAATCTCATGTCTAGTTTGGGGTTTCTACATAGAATCATAACACACAGAGAAAAGCTGTAAACTCTGGTTAGAGCATTTTGCAATCTGATCTCTCTTGAAAGATTTAAGCCAAAACGTGGTAGAGTGATAATCATTCACAGAATCCTAGACTTATAGTGTGTTAGACCTGAGACATTTTAAAGCTTTGCATCTGTAGCAGATGCTTAATAAATGTTTGTTGCATTCCATTGTTGAATTTAGTAGGATGTTACAACCAGAAACAACCTTAACAAAATAGATTGGCAGAGCATAGAAAATTAGAGCTCCGAGGAAATAATGTGTAGGAACCAAGAAAGTGAGATCATCACACATAGAATGTTAGGGGTGCAACAGCCTTTACAACATAAAATGTTAGAAAATATAACAGTACAAAATATTAAAATGGAAACTTTAAAAATATACAATAATAGTTGGTATTTATGTAGTTTCTTAAGGCTTATAAAAGCTTTACATGTGTTATCTCCTTTGCTCATCACAGCATCCCTATGAGGTACAGTCTATTATTATTCTCATTTTGCAAATGAGAAAACCTAGACTGAGAGGTTGTGTGATTTCCTCCTTGTCACAGAGGTGGTAAATATGAGTCAGCTTTCAAACTTCATTCTTCCAGACTCTAAGTTCCCAGACTTTACCCATTTTACCACCTGGTAGCTATACAGTGATTAAGTTGGAAACATCATTAAAAGTCATCAACTCCATCCTCATTTTACAAATAAGTGATTTGGAGCTGAGAAAAAAGAATTGCTCAGGTGAAACTACTCCTTGAGGGTAGGAACTTTCCCCAGTTTGTAGTTGTGTTCAAACATAGCAGGCACTAAACAAATACTAGTTGACTGATTGGAAGAGTCAGACAAACCCAGATCTCTTGATTTATAGTCCTTCTTCTTTCCCTCTTCCACTACATCATGTTATTCAGAATTGGGGAATACAGAATTAGAAATATGTATAAGCTACAGTTTGACAATATAGCTTTTTGGGGAAAGTAGCATGTAGAAACAATTTATAATTATGATTTTAATTTTTTTAACAAGACACTCAAATTTTTAAAAATTCTCAACCATTCTTTTGTCTATAATAACTACATGTCTATAGCACTTAATGCTTAATAAAATTCCATGATATACATATGAAAGTTATTAGTTCAAATTCCTAGAGGAGAAATTTGAGACTCAGGTAAAATCACTTATTAATAGCCATCTCATTAACTGGTAATAACGACTGGGCTTGATCTCTGTTACTCTGACTCTAAGTTTAGGGCTCTTCCATTCTGATCACTGGATTTTAACATTCTTTTAGGAAGAAAAAAAATACATGGTGCTCTTCCCTCTCAAACTCCACAAAGTGTCATTTGCTTTTAGGATGTTAATATTTGAGACTTACTGAGTAAAGTGGTGAAGTGGAAAGATCACACCTCTTGAGTCAGAGTTCTAAAGCAGTTACTTGGGAAAGCAGCATCAGCAAGATGAGTTCAAATCCTATTTAAGAAAATTATTAGCTATATATCCCTGGACAAGTTACTTAATCTCTGAGCCTCCGTTGCCTCTACTGTGAAACAGCATCATAATAGTATCTAACTCAGAGACTTATTGTGAGGATTAAATAAATTAATACATACAATGCCCTTTGTAAGCCATCAAGTATTATATAAATACAAGCAAATACTTTTATTACATGTCTTCAGATAGAAGGCTCTATGAATTGCTGTCTGTACAATCTTGGAGAAGTAATTTCATGTCTCTGAGCTTTGGTTTCCTCGACTACAAAACGAAGCAGTCAGGCTAGATGATCTTTAATGTCCTGTATAGCTCTAAATCAATGCTCCTATGATCTTAGATCAAGTTCCAATGTTCACCAAAAGGCATCAACATTCAGTTTCATTACCAGGAAAATCTTGATAATGGACCTGTCCAAATGCAGAATGGGCTGACTCAGGTTCTATTGAGTTTTCTCTCTCTTGGAAGTATTTAAGCGGAGACTGGATGACCACATCTTATTTAGGTATGGGCAGGACAATATAGCCTATTCAGTCCCATCCCCCTCTGATACTGTTTGTTCCTATCTAGCTCTAAATCCACTTTATTGTGACTTTCTCCCAGGCAATTGGGCCTGAAGAAGTTCACCTTCATGATCAAAAGACAATGCTAAAGTTCCAAAAGGGAATTCTGGGTACCAAGGACTAAGTTGCTGACAAAGGCCAAAGTTTAAATAAAACATGTTCGGTGGAGATGAATCAATACTTTATTTGTTAAGGAGAGGTAAAAGTACAAAAAGGCTTGTACAACTGAGCATAAAAAGTGGGAAATCAATTCTACTTAATTCAGAATGCTTGAAGAGTCACCTATGCCATTATGCATGAATAATTCAGGATCAGAAATTTATTGCAGACACATATTGTTTGCTTTGGATTTAGATTTGCCCCTCGTTTGACCCGAATCCTGTAAAGAACGATATTCAACTAATTGAAATAACATTTTGCAAGTAAGACAATGCCTGTGGGATATTTCCAACCTGATCTCAAAATAGAATTTGGAGTACAGGAGTAGCTGATGAAATTTATATAAATTCTGTGATTTATAGTGGGTTAACAAGGCTAGATAAGGGTGTCAGTCTTTGTCTGATCCAGCTGCTGTGGTAAAAATGAGTCAGGACACGAAGGTATGTCTTTTGTTATTGCTTTTTTCTCTTCAGGTTCCAGTCACATAGAGGAACTCTCTTCTGTTACATTCTGGAAAGGTTATAGACACACTGTGGCAGAGGAAAAAAGATCATTTCTCAAGTAGGAGATATCTTGAGTCTTTGTAGCAAATTCCCTTTCTATCCACCCCAACCAATCCATTCTGCATAATAAGGGAAGCACTAACAGAATATTGCCACAAAGATCATCTCGGCATTCCCACCTGGACAAGTCTCTTGTTCAAAGTCAGGTCTTAATTTTTTTTTTAATTTATTCTAAAGCATTTGTAATACAGTTGCCCTGGCCCCATTCTCTCAGGGCCAGGCCTGTTAGATTCCATGACCGTCATCACAAGAGTCTCAGGTACCTTGAGGAGTTTGAGGTCTCTCTCTTCTCTCCCATTTAATCAAGATTTGGAAGCATAATTTCCCCACATACCACCTCAGTTTTGAGGGGCAGGGAAGTTACATTTTTAATTAGCTCAGTTCCTATGTAGAATTGTTCTCATCAGATTCACATCCATTTTTTCTAGTACTTGCTGCACATTCACTCATACTTCTCACACTATCACTTCCTGGTGGGGGAGTTAGAATACTCCCTGAACCCCACTGAAACTCTGAGGTTTTACCTCTGATATCATTACTCAGCAAACTCTCTTCCTTTCAGGTTCATTAAATCTGTTTTTTCACCCAATCAAGATTCTGAATTCTGTTTCCTACCAATCTCCAGAATACACTCCTTTCTTCTTCATTGAGTTAAATGCTTGTCTCATGTTCTTTCTCTCCTCCCAGGGTCCTGTACCACCACCTTTAATACTAGAGGGCTTCAAGATACATATGGATACTTTCTCAAAAGCTTTAACTTCATATTTCCTCAAATTACTCATCACCCAAGAACCCCAACCACACATAAATATGATCATACCTTAAGTTTGATCTTTGCATCTAGGCAATGCACTCTATTGAGGTCAGGAAGATCTGAGTTCAAATTCAGCCTCAGACCCTTCCTAGCTGTGTCACTCTGAGCAAGTCACTTAAGCTCTGCTTTAGTTTACTCATCTGTAAAATGGGGATAATAATAATAATACTTATCTCCCAGGGTTGTAAGAATTAAATGATATTGTATTTGTAAAAGTACTTAGCACCGTGCCTAGTAGATAGTGTTATATGAACATTATTATTATTGTTTTTGTTATTGCAATTACCTGCAATTTTCCACATATATGTTCATGAACTCTTAAATTTCTTTATCTGATCACTATCTGTTGTTATTCCACCTCTCCCTCTGCCTTGAAATTCCTAACCTTGTTCTTTATCCTCACCACAAACTCCAATCTCTCTACCCCTTTGTTGTTTCACAGGCCATCCTCTCTTCCTTTCCCTATTATCTGTGAATCAGTTTAACTCCAAACTATCTTCTTCTATCAACTCTCTTGACCCTTTACCTTATTGGAAAAATCTTTCCTTACCAATCCTGTCCTCCATCACTCCCACCATCTACTAGGTTCACTACAAGTTTAGGTAACATATCTTCAACTGGGCTCTCACTGTTGCAAAGCAATAATTTTATATTTCCTTCATCAATTCACTATCTCATGCACCATAGAACCTTTTTATCTTTCCACAAACCTCCCATGGCTCCCTTCCCCCAAAACTCTCAGCTAAGTATATCATCTCATTCTTCTCCCCTCTTCCTCCTTCCTCTTCTCATGTTCTCTCTCTCTCTCTCTCTCTCTCTCTCTCTCTCTCTCTCTCTCTCTCTCTCTCTCCCCAACTCCCCGTTCCCCTCCCCCCCTCACTTATCCTCATTCTAACTTTTCTTAAGTTCTCATTTACCTTCTCCTTCTCTAATGCTGACAAACATGTCTATGTTTCTAACAAAAAAAACCCCTTTTTCTTCATCCATACAGTCCTGCTAGCTATCATCCTAAATCTTTTCCTTCTCTTCGTGGCTAACCTTTTTGAGAAACCAGCTGTGATAATTGACTTCATTTTCTTTCCTATAACACTCTTCTTTATTCTGCAGTGTAGCATCTGAACTCACCATTTAACTGAAACTGACTCATTCCAAGTTAACTCATTCCAAAGTCAATGCATTTCAAATTTACCAGTGATTTTATAACTGAGAAACTGAACGTTCTTTTTCTCAGTGCTTATCCTTCTCGTCTTCTCTTCAGCCTCTGACCAAGTTGAATAGCTTCCTCTCCTTGATATTTTCTTCTCTCTAGGTTTTCATGGTACCACTCTCTCCTAGTTCTCTTGCCTGTCAGAATGTTCTTTTTTCTGTATCTTTTGCTGGGTTTATATCCAGGTCTTACTCACTAAGACCTTAGACTCTATCCTTGATTCTCATCTCTTCCCCTTCTACACTCTCTGTTCCATGATCTGATCAGCTCCTATGGTTTCAATTATCACCTCTATTCCGACGATTTCTAGATTTCTTTGTCTAACCTTAAACTCTCTCATAACTTCCAATCTTGCATCTCAAACTGTCATACATCTAGAAACAGATGGCTTATAAACATCTTAAACTCAATATGACCCAAGCTTACCTCAACTTTCTCCAAAACCTTCCCTTTTTCTGAAATATCCTCTTACAATTGAATGTATCATCATTGACTTAGTACCATGAAGTTACAACCTTAAGTGTAACCCTCGCCTCCATCTTCCATATCTTATCAGTGACCAAATCTTGTGGATTCTTCCTTCTTTATTAACACTGCCTCCATCCTGGTCCTGGTCCTCAAGACTTCATGCCTGGACAACTGCAATAGCTTGTTGGCTCGTCTCCCTTCCCCCATCTCTCCTCACTCCATTTCATTTACCACTCACCTTTTAAATTTATCTTCTTAAAACACAGATCTGGCTATATCACAATTCACTTCATCCATGATATTCAATTAGCTTCAGTTTTTCTTTATTACCTTCAGTATCAAATATAAAATATTCTGTTTTAAGCCCCTAACCTCTTTCTATATTTTTAATGTTTTTATGCTTTATTCTCCTGCAATATTATGCTACCAAGTGACACTGGCCTCCCTCCTGTTGTTTGCTTGTGACACTCCATTTCCCAAATCCACATACATTCATTAGCTGCCCCCAATTCCTGCAACTCTTTCGTGGTTTACCTAGTTTCCTTCAAGTGTTAAAGTCCAATCTTCTGCAACAAAATTCTCCCTTGGAGATTTTTTGCAAGTAATTCTCCATATATTTACTTGTACATAGTCGTTTGCTGGTTATCATCCTCATTATACTGTGAGATCCTTGAGACTTCCTCTTCTTTTTTTCCTTTTCTGTGTGACTTCAAAACTTAGTACAGTGCCTAGCACACAGTAGGTGCTTAATAACTGCTTGTTGTCTTGCTTGGGACAATTTAATTTAGGTACTAATTGATGGCCGACTGAAAATCTTCCTTTATTCCTTATTTATAAGTTTATTTATTTATTCCAAAAGGTATAAAGCATGCTGAACAGAATATAAGCAATGTGTAAAGTCACTCTGCTTCCAAGTCAACTCATTCCATTCTTAAAGAATTCTAAAAAATATCAGATAATTTCTCTTTTCAAAATGATAATGTCCTCTAGAAATTACAAATATTGTTCTTTGTTTTCTCCTTTAAGTCCCACCAAAACACATTTGATCCCTCTTTCATATAACATATAAATTAATTTAGGGAAGGTATTCTCATATCAAACACATAGTTAAAAATCAAGAATGATTTCAGTGATTCAAAAAGGAAGAAGCTTTTTATCTTATATCTTTTCCGCTGAAATTTTTGGAGGCAAACTTCATTTTGAAGAGGTATGGATCCCAGTTTTCACTGTCCTAATCAGACCACACCTGTAATATTGCATTGTTTTGAGTGTCATGATTTATGAGGGAATATTGACAAGCTGGGCCAGAAGAAGGTCAGCAAGACTTAGAGGCAAAAGAAATAGAGAAAATGTTGAAGAAACTGAGCATTGGAGAAGACTTGGGGCTTGGGGTTACATTATTGCTTACTTCATCTATATGAGTATCTGTCTTTTACAAAAAGGCCCTTACATCTGAAGGATTGTGTTCAGCTTCCGCCCCCCAATAATATAGTTATTTAATATTTTATTTCCCCTAATAGCATGTGAAAACAATTTTAATGTTCATCTTTTTTATTTTGAGTTCTGAATTCTCTCCCTCACTCATTTCTTTTCCCCATGATTGAGAAGGCAAGCAATTTGACATGAGTTATGCATGTGTAATCATGCAAAACATGTTTCCATCAGTCATGTCGTTAAAGAAAACAGATCAGAAAAAAACACTAAGCAAAATAAAGTTTTTAAAAAAGATGCTTTGGTCGGCATTCAGAATCCAACAGTTCTTTCTCCATTTTTCAGCATAAGTCCTTTAGAATTGTCTGTAGTAGGAAGGCCGAATTTATGATCTCAAATATAATCATGTATATGTTTGAATGGTTCGAAATCGCAAGGTATCTGAGATTCTCTAAGGAGAAAACAACAAGAAATTTATTTAGGCCCCACCGCCCCACCGCAGCAAAAACTTGAACCAGCCTCCCCATTCCAACATCTTGACAAAAAGACTCCAGGCCCAAAAAACCCATTTCACAAGGGCAACTAGGAGGCCAAAGAAAAGCAAGAGAGTATTTAGCCAAATCATGTTCACCGGCCTCACGTTCCTGCTCGCACTTGGGTAAGCCCCGCTTCCGCAGCTTCCTGCCTCCGCAGCTTCTGGCTTCTGCAGCTTCTGGCTTCCACACCTTCCGCCGCCACCACCGCCGCCGCTGAAGTTGTCTCCTGGCTCACCCCTCCTCGCAGCCGAGCTTCTGGCATTCTCAAGCCCCGCCTCAATGACCAGAGACCATTGGTTCCCGAGCTGGCCCCTCCTAAGTCACCAATCCACACCCACACAGGTTTCACACCTG
>JAQQSZ010003666.1:0-14379 GCA_028646595.1 Phalanger gymnotis
CAGGAACAAGTACTAAGAAAGCTACATAAAGGGCATTTTGGAGAACAGGTTATGGGAAGAAGGGAGATGGAGAAGGAAATGGCAACTGACCTTCACTGTCACCAGCTTATCTTTTACGAAAATACTGCTTTGCTCTCAAGTCAACATATGACTGGTGTTGAGTCTCTAAGTTGATTTGTTAGAAGCTTCAAATTGTCTGTAATGCAGGAAGCCCCATTAGGGGATATTTCTTGTGAGTCTCTTTTGGAGAATTCCAGAAACAGCTGCAGATGATGTCCAAAAAAATAAAAGGTATAGTGAAGTTACCATATATTTCATCGGCTATGGCAATGTAATACAAATGCAATGTATTCAATATCATTCCATTTTCATAGTCTGAACATTTAATGAATCTTGGAGAAATATGGATGAACTACCAACTGGAGTTTGAAAAGAAAGTGTACCTTTCATTTCAAAAACAAAATGAATGTTTGCTACAGGAACAACAGGCACACTAGTTTGGATTTTAATGCAGTCTTCTGGATTAGAAAATAAATTGAGAAGACAATTATCTGGTGGTAGAGAGAAGGCAACTCTCAAATAAGAATAAGGGTGAGTCATGGTGATTTAACATTTTTATTAGTCCAGAAGAGGAGTAAATAACAGGACAATGAAATTTACCGAGGACCTTATATTGAGAGCTGCTGGGAATGTCAGGGAAGATGAACAAGAACACATAGATTAAAGAAGAACCATCAAACCATCCAAATGACTAATACAATGAGGGAAGGTGGGGAAGGACCAATTGGTGAAGGAGATCTGGGAAAAGCATTCTTGCCAGAAAGTTTCAGGGGCTTGACAATAGATAGAAAATATTATGCATCTGTAAGGCTTATATGTTTATGCATTATTCCTCTGTGCTATTTTTAAAAGGGCATCATGAGAATGCCAAGAGCAAAAAAAAAAAAGATTTATGCAGAAATCTGGCAAAAACTCTGCTAGAATATTCCAGGTATCTCAGAATGAGGACAGGATTACAGATTGGAAGGAATTCAGGGATGAGTGCTAAAATTGATTAAGGGAGACTTAATCTTTTGATGGAATTGAAGAAACCAGATACAGATACATAGTTTTCCAGCAATTTGTTATCCAAAACAGCTTGCTAAACTTTTCCAGATGAAAATTTACTTTTGCTTTTTCTGAAACCTTATGGCCACCAATTGGGGTAGGGAGTGAGAGGGGGGAAAAGGATGACTGAGTGCATGTCACTCATGAGGGGATGGCTATGGGGCATCAGTCCTTCCCAGATGAGAATCCCCATAGGTACAAATGGATAGGTCAGTGACAATTGGTTATTTTCTCATGGCTCACAAGCCATAGGAAGGTGAATTATGCAAAACGTCATAGTAAAAATAGATACCATTTATATAGCATTCTAATGTTTGCAGAGCTTGCATATATTATCCCATTTGAGCCTCACAATAACCCTAAGAGGTAGGTGCTCTTATTACACTCACTTCATAGATGAAAAAAAAAACCCAGACTATTAGACAAATGAAATGGAAGTGACAAGTGTGGTGGGTGGGAAGAGCACTACATTCAACGTTAGATTATCTGGGTTTGAATATTCTCTCTGCTGCTTACTACCTGTGTGACCTTGGTTCTCAGTTTCCTCACTTGTAAAATTAGGAGGTTGAATAAGATGATCTAGGAGGGATTCCTTCTAGAATAATGACACTGGAAGTCCCTTCCAGTTCCAACATTTATTAACCTATATGATCTTGCTATTGTCATCTTTATATATTAATGTGATAGGATGCAGAGGACAGCATAAAGGCGAGGTAGAATGTCACAGTAAGTATTTTAAAATATGCCTTAAGAGCACAATGTTAGGTTAAGTGTTTTCAAAAGGGCCTGGCTCTTGATCTTCATTCATATTTATTCATATTCATATGAATGGGTCATGATTTATCAGTGACCACCATTGGTGCTCTGAAGTGGTTTCCATTTGTTACCTTTAGTCTATGTTCCCAATTTTATTATAAAAGATATTGTTTTCTTGGTCACATCGTACTTTACCACTGTAAAAGGAATCTCTGAAGTTATCTGGTTTAACTTCCTATTTTTACAAATGAAGATATTAAGGTCAAGGTCCAATCTGTTGTTTGTAGCTAATTCAATTTTTCAATTAATCAAACTTTTTTTTAAGAGCCCACTACATGCATGTCACTGTCATGGATAGTAGGGACACACAGATGAAAAATGGCATTGTCCCTGATCTCAAATAGTTTACAATCTAATAGAAGTATACTGATCAGGGTAATATATGTGATGGGCCAAATATAGAGGCAAAAATAGATACTAAGTGGTCAAGGAAAATCTGGGGTTGGAGAGATCACTTTTATCTCAGGGTATTATTCAGGAAAGCTTCATGGAACATCTGACCAAGGCCTTGAAGAAAAAAAGAATTTCAATTAGCTGAGATTAAGAGGGAATATGTTATTGCCTTTGGATCAAGTCAGGAAAAGGCAAATAGAATTGAGAAACTCTAGGAATCTACTTGGTGTGAAGTCAAATGACAATCCATTGAACATCAAGGAATATATGCTCCACTGAATATTTTATCTTCTGCCATTCTATTTCAGCTTGGCAAATCAAGGCATAAATTCAACTTGCATGGTAGCTTCATGATTTTCAGTCATATACGACATTTGATCAAAATGAATAGACCATCTGTGGAGGTTCTTAACCTGAGATCTATGAATTTTTTTAATCAAAGCTATATTTCAATTTAATTTACTTCCTGGATAAGCTTATATATTTTATTGTATGCACTTAAAAATATTACTCTGAGTGAGGGGTCCATCAGCTTCATGAAAAAATGCTTCGCCAAAAAATGCGAAGATCCCCAGATTCACGTGAAAGTTATCATAGATAGCAAATGAGCAGGGAATAATAATCATGGAAGAACTTTAAGAATTAATGACATCTGTGCAAAGTGCAGGAGATAGTATAGTTTTCCTGTATTCGAGAATTGATTTAAATAATATTAATTTCTTTCTTCCTTGAATTCCTAGGCATGTTTCAAGTAAGTTTCTCTGATGAGCTTCATAGGGTTCAGTCAATATCAGAAAAACTTGATAGAAAATGACAATATTAAAAAATAATTTCTGATTTCTTCAGGATGGGCATACCTTTCACTCATATAGAGCATAACCTCTTCATGCCCTCTTGATAGACCTCATGGATTGTGGTCACAACAATTCATCATCGGGTGGCCAGTTTCCTAATAATAAGTCTTTTGGTACACCCATCCTGGAGTTTAGACAGCGGCTGTGACTTCACTAAAAAACCTTTCTAGTTACGGAAAGACATGGTATTTGTGCACTGCTGGGTTCATCTTGGAGAACCCAGGACTACTTCTATGCTGCACTGAACCATCAAAATAGACAAAATGAAAGAATGCCAAACAAAAAGTAAATAGGTTGAGTTTAATGTGTGTGTGAGCATGTGTTTAAAATACAATATCCTCAATTTTGAAACAGAAAAGAGGAAAAAAAAATTTGGAATCTCCAGGTTGAAAAGTATGGACATTTTAGTCACTCGATTTGCATCATTCCAGGTATGATGAATGTAGAAAAGCAGAGAAAGACTTACACGAACTGATGAAAAATGAAGTAGAACCAAGAATATGCACAAGGACAACAGCAATATAAATGTAAAGAACAACCACCACAGAAAAAAAAATTGAAAATAAAGGTTGTGAAATTAGGAACCTGACTCTCGACTTTTCACTCCCTGTCCCCTCCTTCTTCATCTCTGCCTTCTGGCTTCTCTGGCATTGTACAAGAATCAGATCAAACATCTCATCTCCTGCCAAGGGGATTTTCCCTAATCTCCCCGTTCCCCCCAACACACATACACCATTACTAGTAATTTCTCTTAAATTTCTGAAAATTTGTATACATTATATATGTGTGTGTACATGTATGAACATGGTATATTATTATATTATCATGTTGTAAAATATCATATCTAATTTATTATATATCTTGATTTACATATTTATAGGTTGTCTTCCATATTAGAATGTGAGCTTCTTGAGATCAGAGGTCTTGTTTTTTGCCTTTCTTTCTATCTCCAGCACTTACCCAAGTGCTTGCTACATAGTAAGCATTTAATAAATGTATACTGACTAGACAAAGACCACTCTTGGTCTGGAAAAAGAGATATGAGAAGACTCTCCTTTGAGTAGGGAGAGTACACACATGGAATATTGTATAAATTGTCAGCCTTTTTATTGTTGTCATATGGATTGGTTTTCCTGATTTTTTTTCTCTTCTTTTTCTTTGAAAAAAAGCAACTTTGTTATATAGGATGGCTCTCTGAAGGAGAATGAAGAGGGTGAATATAGAGGTATAATTTAGTCAATGTAAAAACAAAAAATAAAAAGAGAATTTGATAGTCAGTCCCCAATGATGCTAATAATATACAATTAGGGTCAAAATATCAAACCAGGTTACAAAGAAACCCTGGACACTTTGATGACTAGGGGAAAGGAATTCATGGAATAATGCAATATGTTATTCTACACATTGAATAACCAAAGCAGAAAATAGAAGCTGTTTTGCCAAAGTCTAACCTTTAAAATACAACCTCAGACCTGTTCAAAATTAATCCTCTCCCTCCCAAAGACGAAACTTTTCCTCTTGGCCCATGATAGAGGGTCATTTATCTTTAAGATGCCATGTATGATTTAAGACAGCCGCAGTGTAACCCCTTGTACTATGGCGATGTCACAGATCCAAGATTATGCTTTAATAATATAAAACCCTTTTAGTTACACAGCATCCAGTTAGAGACAGATTAGTCTGAATTCTAGGAAAATCTGGCTTTATTCTCTTCCTGGTACTTAATGAAAAGTGCGCTGAATCAAATTTCAATTTGACGATCTGTAAACTATAATGTGTAGGCCCCATATATCTTAGCTTTCAGAGATCCTTGTCCACAGAATCAGAATGTATTAATTCTCTAAGCCTATGGGGGTTTTCATATCAGACTTTCAAGTTCCCATTTGGGCATTTCCCTCAGGGGGCCTGCTGTGCAAGGGATTTGATAAAGGGGTTTCATTTTCGGCAGACTTCCAAATGCTTAGGGAAGACATTCTTCGAGAGAAGCCCGTAGAAGCACACATACAACAGGAGCAAGGGAAAAAGCTATTAAAGACAAACAGGACACAGTCAGGAAATATACACTGAACCAGATCCCATCGATCTGAACCACAAAAATCAGCATGGGCCAAGGAGTCCATCTCACCTTCCAGAAATGTGTGCAGTATCTCAGAAAGATCCCCAGGAGCTCTAGCCAACCCCTCCTTTTGAATATTTTCCCCAAATATGCATATTTTTAAATAATGAAAATATGATTACTGAATGGGTATTAAAAATAAATAATAAAAATACATTGCCTAAAATCAGGAATATATATAAAAGTCTTCCAAGAGCAAGATAATAAAAGAATGCTTGAGCGATAACATGTGTATAGCCCAGGACTGGAGAACATACAGCTGTGGGACCCAGGGCTATGTATATCTTCTCTTTTTGCTCTGTTCCTAGAAAAATAACAAAGAGGCAGCTTAGTTAACTGCTTTGAACACGGGACTCAGATGTGGACTGTGGCCACAGGTCCAACCCAATTGACCATAGCACTATAAAATGCAGGGTCCAAGTTTGGCATATCATTGAGTCAGTCTGACATTGTGAAAGGAGTCCTGGATTTCAAATCAGAAACCTAGCCCTCAGTTTCTCTATCTACAAAATGCTCTAAATTCCTCAAGGGTGTTGGATTGGTTTGTGTGTTTTTGAGTTAATGCTTATTAAATAAAACATTAAATAGCATAGAAGATTAAATTATCATTTTTATCAGCTAAACAGGTTCGAATTCAAAAAAATTTATAATTGAAAGTTATTTTAGAAATCCACTAGTCTAGCCTCCTTTGCATGAAGCGGAAGAGCTTATGTCGGAACCCAGTTCTGATTTCTAACACAGTGGTCTTTTTACTAAGCCTTATTATGAAGGCAGTTAGTGCAGTAGATAGAGCTTTAGACTTGGAGTCAGGAAGACATGAGGTCCAATGTAACTTCAGACACTTACTAATCGTATGACCTTGGACAAGTCACTTAATTTTGGCCTGCCACAGTTTCCCTATCTGTAAAAGAGAGTGAAATTCAGTTCATGGCCAACCTACTAGTGATATGATTCAACATGTTCATATTAAGCCACAGTTTAGCATTGTGTCATGTCCATTCTGAATGTCTTTCCAACTTACATGAACCTTCAGGATTCTTATCACTTCATCAGCATAGCCTTTAATAATTCGTAACACATATGTGTACTTCTGTATTGCATATGCACAGGTACACGTGTGTGAAGAAAGAGACAGAGAGAAAAAAGAGACTTTTATAGCCTTTTAGATGTAAGACTTTCTCCAAAGTTGTTTTTTTTTTTTTAAGTCTAAATGCTGGTGATAGCAGAAAGAATCCTATGCCTAAATTCAGAAGGTCTAGGTATGGCTCCACCATTGACTAGTTATGTGATGTTAGCAACAGCTCTTCATGTCTCTGAGACTTTATTTTCTTATCTGTAAAATGGGGAGTGCAGGGAGAAGCTGAACCAGAAGATGTCCAATATCCCGTAATTACAGCTCTAACAATCTGTGATCCTTTGTTTTTAATAATTTCTAAATTTCCAGAAGCCTCCTTAGCTGTCAGAAATATTTCCTTTTCCATAGGTACTGAGGATTGCTCAAATAGTTTTACTCTTCAGGACTATTTATTTCTTTCCTAAGTGGAAATGCTTGCTATATCAGTCCAAACCTCTGTAATAAATAAGAACATGGTAATGGTGTGGGTCCCTAAAGAAGACATACATCTTGCATCTTTGACAGGCTTGTTCTGATAATAGGAATAAATTAAAAGGTCTATTTTAAGGATCATTGTCATTGCAACAGAATCTGTTTGGCTAATGTCAATATATAACCAAATGCCACGTTGAATATTAGAATCCTGGCAGGATATTCACAATTGGGGGTTATTGCTAGGGTCCCAAGGAAGGATTTTTAATACCAACAGAGAGAGGAGGCTGAAGTCCACTAGAAAATGTTTTACATTTCTTTGGAATGATGCCAAGCCCTTGGAAAGCATTTTTACAGAAAGGAATTTTCTTTCAATTCTTTTTTCTCCATCCTGATGTCTCTCTTATTTTAAATCTCATAAGGATATCCGGATAGCCTCTTAATATAATTTTCTGGTACATTAGGCAGTGCTCATGAATGAATGAAAGGATTCAAGATGAGGAGAGGAGACACACTGGAAAGAGCACGTCAAAATGACCCAAGAGCAAGAACGTCATTCATTAATGCAAGCTTCTCCCCTCAGTAACTATCACAAGTTTTAACCAGCCCTTTTGCTAAGGTAACTCCTCTGGGAATTCTAAATAACAGCCAACTTGAAAAGTTTTTTTTTTTCATTTTCTAAAAACAATATTCCCATAGATCAGAGCCAATGAATCTATTACGAGGATAAAGTTCTACTACTCAGAAATTGTCAAACTCTGGTTACATGGCTTGTTAAACTAATATTTCATGTGGAGTGAAGGGAGGGGGAAGGAGAACAGAAACAGACACCAAAAATCACTGTTTCAAAGGTTTCCCCAAATTATGTGGGAAAGAGGAGAGCTTGGATTCCACAAGAAAAATAATTTAGCCAAAGGTCCCAAGGTTGCATATTCTCCCTATCATCACATCTGTTTACTCAGCAATATGAGTCAAGCAGAGATCTTGAGATCGTATCAGTTATGCTTTCCTACACTGAAAATTGTTAATCAAACCTATTAGCCTAGATCAGAAGGGAAAGCAACCACTCCATTCAGGGTTATAAGAAGAACATAATGATTCAATAATAAAAGCACATGTGACTGTTTTAAAATATTAACATTATGGCTTGTAGAAGTAGTGATCACTTTACAAGGTCACTTTTATTATAAAAGGTAGAATCACAAATTTAGAGCTGGAAGGAACCCTAGGTGTTATATTTGAGAAACCTCAGAATCAGAGGTTAGATGATGATGATGATGATGATGATGAAAAGGATGGTGGTAGTGATGGTGGTGATTGTGATAATGATGATGGTGGTGGTAGTAGTGGTGGTTATTATGATGATGACGATGGTCTGGTGATGGTCATAGTGGTGGTAGTGGTGATTATGATGGTGGCGGTGGTAGTAATGGTAGTGATGGTGGTGGTGGTGGTGGCTAATATTTATTTAGTGCTTACTCTGTTCCAGGTAACATGCTAAGCACTTCACAATTATCACTTCATTTTATTCTTACAGCAATCCTGGAAAGTAGGTGCTACTATTATCCTCATTTTACAGATGAGGAAACTGAGGCAAAGAGAGCATAAATGACTTTCCCGGGGCTGCTGATGTGATAAATGATATATTCAAACCCAAAGCCTTCTGCTTCAAATCCAGCACATTTTTCACTAGAGATCTCCATCCAGCTTCTTCTGAGTTGCAACATTCACTGTAGTTCTAGTCTTTTATAAAAGACAAACAATGCGAATTCTGTAAAAAAAAATCTTGACTTTTTTTTTTATAACTAACTGGGTTGCTTTCATTTATGGCAGGTTCTGGTCTAGGACTTAGAAAACTTCTGAGCATGGCAAAAATTACCATAATCAGATGCCCCCACTTATGATAGACGAATTATATTGGAGCTCCTAATTAGGCCCGATGATAAAGCTGAAGAAAGTTTTTTGAGATTAGTGTACTTTTCTCACAGTGTAAGATGTGATTCCTAGCCAAATGACAAGCAGCTGCAATCAGTTAATTCTTTTAAAACAAACCACCCAAGCTGCATTAAATTTGTGTCTCAAAGGTCACAAGAGAAACTTCAAATAGATCATGAGTTATCATTGACGTTATGCCTGCTTTGTTCAGCAGGACCTTGTTTAGTGATTAGTTAAGAAACTGGAAAGTGCTAGAGCAAATTGGATGCCCCAGACAATAATTCAGGCACAGAATGGATGAATTGTTACTCCCCAAATGAATTTAAACTGAGTTGGAAATTAGTTCCCTGACCTTTTGGAAATAATGACGGAACCATCCCCATTCCCAAGATTTCCTCTGTAGTCTCCACTGCTGACAAAATGGCAGAATTGACCCAAATTTCTTACCCATGGTCCCCAGTCATCAAAGAACCTTGTACAGGCACTTGGGCGCTGCAGTGATAGTCGCAATTCAATTCAATACAACTCAACAAGACTATTTAGTTGTCCAATCAACACACCTGTATTAAGTATTTACTGAGTGGAAAGAGACATAAAGGGATTAATGAGAAGTATTTGCGCTGTCTCTTGGTTCAAGGATTTTAGAGATGAACTGAGGAAATGTGGTTTGCCTCAGCCAAAATATTCATCAGCAAGTGACCAGCCTAATGGTAATGTGTTTCTTTATACTAAGCTTTGTTGTTCTTCAGAAAACAAAAATAGTCTGTTGTCAGGCTGATACTCAATGTCTTCATAACCTTCTAGATCTTACACTGCATTGATATAACCTTCAAAAAGTCAGGGTGCACTCATGTGGAGACGGCAAAGGATTACAGGTAGACAGCCATAGTTAGCCACAGGTGTCCTTGAGAAGTCAGGAGAAATAGGTTTCAACAATGTGGGTTGAATTCCCTGTGGTTGAACCTAGGGGAGAACAATGTCCAAATTGATGAAATTACAGAATATTTAAAGAGATAAGACATGTGTAATAATAATGATAATGACTGACGTGTATAATGCCTGAAAGTATGCAAAGGGCTTTACAAAGGTATCTTATTTAAATCCCACAGCAATCCCTATGGGGCAAGTATTTTAATTATTCTCATTTTACATATGAGGAAGCTGAAACTAAATGTCTAAGGCAGGATTTGAACTCTGTTCTGGCAAACATTTGGTGATGGGCCAGAATGAATAATATAGAAAATTATAGAAGGTCAGAGAAGGGAAAACTCAGTGTGGGCAAGAAGAGTTAGGGGAGCATAAACCTGGAAGGATAAGTAGGAATTGTATGAGGGGAAAAGAGAATGCAGTGGCTATTAAAGATGGGAAGAGTGACTGTCTAACAGCCCATTGGCAAGTTCAAGCACCTTTCTTGATTGCTAAATATCTGTACGTCAAAGAATATGTTTGAGAAACTGTGTGGCTTATTGGATGGTGAGTAGGCCTCTGAGACAGGAAGACCTGGATTTAATGTGATTCGGTGACTCTGGGCAATCACTTAATCTCTCCATGCCCTGAAACAATTCCCTAAAATAATATATATCAGAACAGTGGCTGATCTGATTTGCTCGAAGACTTTCCTCATCAGAAGTTCCCTACATCTACACAATTTATTTCTCTCAGGCCTGTTTGAGTTGTCTAAAGCTTATTTACTATCTGTAAACCAAATATGGCTTTTACCTTTTCCTGAAGTTTGGCTATCTCCTGTTTAGTTCAGCCTTTCTACTAATCATGTTAACTAGCTCCTTTCCAAGAGATGCCTCCAGCTCTCAAAGCAGAAATGACTGATGAGATAACACCAGCACGCTATGAGATAGCACACTAGCCCTACCCAACTCCTTTAGGTTCTGGTGAATGACAAAGCATTTGGGCCTTCCAAGAAACTCAAATTCAGCAAAAAGATTGATCAAGGATGGTCAGGGCTCTCAGTCAGGTTCTGGGGACATTGGCCAACTACAAAATTTTAGAACTGGGAGGTATTTCAATGGCCATTTGTTCCAACCCATATCCCAAAAAAGAAACTCTGCTATAGTGTAGCTTACGAAATAAAAATGAAAAACAGAACTTCCTGACCTCATGGAATTTACATTCTCATGGAGGGCAGTATAAGACATGTACTTTTTCTCTTTCCTTAAGACCTGTGATTTTGGTGAACTGCTAATGTGGAAAGTCTATAGATGTAGATCAGCAACTGAACATTAACTTAGGGTCAGTAAAGTATAGCACTAGAAACATTAAATGAAATGTCCTAGGTCACACAGCTAGCATATGTAGGTGTCAGGGCTTAAATCCCAGCCTTTTTTTTTTTAACCTAGGAGTCAGAACTTTAGGACTCCTATTCCAGCTCTGCTTATTTGGTAGCTGTGTGACGTTGGCTAAAACACCTTTTCTTAGTCTCAGAAATACATAAAATTAGGATATAGTAACAGATAACCTCTGTGGCTTATTTCAGCTCAAAATTTCTGATCCCTTGATCACTGCAATAAACTAGAGGCCCTAGGTCTTCTCAGATTCACTTTCTATGTAAACAACCTTGCTGTTGCTGTGTCCTTCTAATCTTATTTTATTCTGCCTTTTTTTTTTCAATGTTTGTAATGTAAATCCCACTGAGCAACTTACTTGCTGGGTATTCGACTATTCGACCAGTCATTCATTTAATGGCCCTGTTCAGAAGGGAAAGCAGATCAGGGAGAATACTATGCTACTGACTTCATCTCCTCTGAGAAAAGATATTTAAGGCAAATAACAGAGTACATATCCCTCTTCAAAGTTTGGTCCTTGACAATTTAAGAAGAGAAGTTCACTAATCTCTATTCCTATAGAGGCTTCTCAATCCCTGCCCTCATGGAGTTTACATTCTACATACATTACAACATATAAACAGATAAGTAAAGACAAATTAATTCACACTGGGAAAGGAGAATCATTAAGATTTGGGGAGGTGGGAGAATGGATCAAGAAAAGGCCTCTTCCAAAAAGAAGCATTGAATGAAGGTAGGGATTCTAAGACGTTGCTAATAAGGGAGATCATTCCAATTATGGGAGAAAGTATATACAAAGGCAAGAAGGTAGGGGACGTAAATGTCTTAGGAGACAGCAAGTCAACCAATTTGACTTGAACATAAAGTGTACAGAGGGTAACGAGAAATAAATCTGGAGAGAGAGGGTACAGCCAGCTTGTGAAGGGCTTTAAATGACACAAATTTCTGTTTTATACAAAGAAAAATAGACACTGGAGCTTTTTGAGCAAGGGAGTGAAATGATTGGGCCCATGTTTTAGGAACATCAGTTTGACAGCCGTGTGGAGACAGATTTCCCCTTCATTTGAGGTTTTTCAGCTAAGGTAGCGTGATTATTCATTGGTTCTTACACCAACGCTGGACACAATTCCGTTGTCCCAACTTTCCTCCAGTTGCTCTAGGTGCCCCCTGTCGTTTCAGGGCCGGGCTAAATGTCACCATGCCCTCTAACTGCCTATCACCTCTTACTGACCAGAAAGCCTTCCTAAGCAGCCACTCCTTTTCTCTTCATGCGGGATTCAAAGAGAAAAATAGATGTACAAGCGTGACAAAATAAAAAAACCAAACAGAATAAATAAATAAATAATGAAGCACTACTATAAAGATGCAAGTTCTTATTGCTACCGTTATTGTGATACTAGATAACTCTTATCGTACCTAGTGTAGTTACAGTGTCCATGTTACATAGAAATGTAGAGTGGAATGCAATTATAACATGGCTCATGAGTATACGAATTTGATTATGCCATAGGTCAAGTTGTATCCCGTGAAACATTGTAATTACATTTGGCAAAAGCCTTCGATAACATAGCTTGTAACCTGCATAGCAATCCTGTTCCCTGATTCCAGCTTTAGAAAGGAATTCCACCATACAGAGAGTGGAAATATTAACATAATCTGACAGAATAGTAGACTCTCAAAACTGAAGAAAAAAAAACCCCAACAAATGTTAGATCTAGAAGGGACATCGAGGTCATGTGGTTTGATATTTTCATTTTACTAATGAGGGAACCCAAGACCACTGATGTGAATCCACTTGTCTAGTGCCTCATCAGTACCAGGGGGTCAAACCAGGATACAAAGGCAGGTCAGAGTTCAAGTCTGGAGCTGCTTCTATTCTGCCATGCTCTATCCTTAGAGGCATTGTTGTTGTCCTTCTTGAGTCATTTCAAGTATATCCAATCATTCATGACCCCGTTTGGCACTTTTGGCAAAGATACTAGAGTGGTTTGCCATTTCCTTCTCCAGCTCATTTTATGGATGAGAAAACTGAGGCAAACAGCATAAAATGACTTGCCCAGGGTGATAGGTAGTAAGTGTCTGAGACTGGATTTGAACTAATGAAGATGAGTCAGTGCTCTATCCACTATCCCCACCTAGCTGCCACTTATCTCCTTAGAGATAATCTTATTCAAATCTTCTATTTTATGAGTCATAGTATATACCTGGAAACGGAAAACAATCACACAGAATGAGAGAAAGAATTAGGTTTCAATGTGTACCACTGGATGAAGTATCCACCCTGATCAAATATAATTCTATAAATCAATAAGGATTTATTAAATACCTACAGTGGGAGCAGAGCCAAGGTGGCCACTGGAAAGCAGGGACTTGCGTGAGCTCTCCCCCAGGTCCCTCCAAACACCTATAAAAATTGGTTCTGAACAAATTCTAGAGCTGCAGAACTCAATAGCAAAGGGAAGCAGGGCTCCAGCCCAGGAAAGCCTGGATGGTCGCAGGGAAGGGTCTATCACACAGAGCTGGGAATGGAGGGGAGTACAGCCCAACATGGGCCAAGCCAGGACCAACCAGGCTGGGAGCTGGGCAGAACAGGTGGTAGGGCCCTGAATCATTGAGCCGTGGCAGTTACCAGACTTCTCAATGCACAAATACCAAAGACAACAGAGAAGGTTAGTGGGAAGAACTGCTAGAACAGAGTGAAAGGAGTTCACAGCTGGCCCCAGCCCCAGGGCACAGAAGTGGTGCAGCTCTGGGGCTGCTTCCAGCTACAGTGGCTTCCAGCCCCAGGCCCACATGGTGGGAGGAATCAAGCGGCAGATCAGAGCGGGAATGTAGAGCCTGCTTGGAACTGAGTCGCAGTTTGAATTGGCGGAACTTGGGGGAGGAGGAGCACTAGTGTGGCAGAGCTTGCTGTGTAGAAATAGCTCTGAAAACAGCAGCACAAGGCCCCTAAAGCTTGGGACAAAATTTTCTCTACTCTACAAGCAGTCATACCCAGACAAAAAACTCAAGGGTCAAGTAGTTGGCTGGGAACATGAACAGGAAGTGACAACAGACTCAGATTCGGAATCAGACTTTGGAATCTTTTTTTGGTGACAAAGAAGACCAAAACATACAGCCAGAAGAAGTCAACAAAGTCAAGGAGCCTACATCAAAAGAGTCCAAAAAAAATGTGAATTGGTCTCAGGCAATGGAAGAGCTCAAAAAGGATTAGGAGAAGCAAGTTAGAGAAGTAGAGGAAAAATTGGGAAAAGAAATGAGAGTGATGCAAGAAAATCATGAAAAAGAAGTCAATGACTTGCTAAAGGAGAC
>JAQQSZ010003667.1:0-14379 GCA_028646595.1 Phalanger gymnotis
GTAATTCAAACGCCTGTGAAAATCAATGCTGAAAACCAAACATGTCAAAAATAAATTTAAAAAAAAAAAAAGAAAATCCAGATGTTGGTACCTCTCTCTCTCTGGTAACTATGTATGTATAGCTTTGGTCAGACAGCTAGAAGCCTGTCTGTTGATTTGTGTTATTTGCTTTGTTTATATTTTCTCTGTATTTGCTCAGAAGTTCAGGGTGCTGACTTTTTCCCCTGAACTAAATGAATGATATGTATGTTTAATTAAAGTGAGATTGTAAACCCCTCAAAATTTCTTTCCTTAGAAAAGCATGCTGGTCAAAGAACCTTTGCTAACAGCCCTTCTGTGTGCTGGTGTTATTGGCCTTACATAGCTACAATAGCAGTAAGTAGCATTGGTGTTACAAGGTGTGAAGGGGGAAAATGTGTACTATTGTCCCAGTTATATCTTTAAAATAAATGTCCGTAATGACTAACTTTGATAGACTTGGCTTTTCTCAGCAATACAAGGTTCAAGGACAACTCTAAAGGACTCATGATGGGGAGAGCTATCTACATTCAGAGAAAGAACTATGGAGTCTGAATGCAGATTGAGAAAAACTATTTGCTCTTTTTTTTTTTGGTTTTGTTTCTTCTTTCTCATGATTCATTTCATTGGTCATAACTCTTCTTTACAACTTGACTATTGTGTAAACAAGTTTAATGAGAAGGTATATGTAGAACATATATTGGACTCCATGCCCTCTTGGGAGGAGGGGAGGAAGGGAGTGAGGGGAAGAAAATTTGGAACTCAAAAATATGTGGAACTGAGTGTTATAAACTAAAAATAAAAAATCTTAGTTAAAAAAAGTCTCTTTGTAAAAACTAATTGATGCTCATCGGTTACATGAAACTGGAAAGTTAGTCACTAGTGGTTCACAGTGAGGGAAGCACATCAGAATGGAAGCCTGAGCCTATAGTACTGAAGAACTACCCCCAAACCCTGAGGATCCTCTAGAACCTTGCAGGGTCAATGCAGTCAGCCTCCCTCTAAAGAAAGTGAAGTCAGAGTATTATTACACTGTCATTCTACAAGCCTCAGCATCCAAGAGAGAAACCTTCAGCCTACTCTGAGAGTATTTCTTTTACAACATTATCTACTTTACTCCTTGTTCTACTGTGGCCCATCCTCATAGTGCTGATAGCTTCTCAATACTCAACACTGTATGGACAGTACACTTGTTTTACAGTGGAAAATACACAATACATGCATATATATGTATATGTGTGTGCATATATATATACACATATGCATGTATAGATGTGTATGTGCATATATTTATGTACATGTATGTAATTCTGTGTGTTTTGTGTGTATGTGTACATATGTATTATGCATTGTATTATATATGTGCATGTATGTGTAGATGCAGGTGAGCATTATTATATATGTATATATTATATCATGTGTACATATGCATGTGGGTATGTATAGATATATACATATGTGTATGCATTTTGTGTGTATAAATTTACACATATGGATTGTGGTACAAATACATGCATTGGATGCCGTGTGTGTGTATATATATATGTTATATATATACATACACACACAGTCTGAATGTGTTGTATGTCTGTGCATATGTGCTGGTGGCTTGCTCTGTGTGCATGCTCGTTCAAATGTGCACGTGTAGACAGATACATATATATGCAAATACATATATACATATATAGAGATATAGAGATATGTGTATGTGTATATATATATATACATATATATACACACACACACACACACACACACACACACACACACACACACATATATATATATATAAAACAGATCTGTGATTTCATTGGTGTTGGGATCTCCAAATGAAGAACTTCCCCTACCAAGGAAAATCAACACTTTCCCTGCAACTTTTTGCCTGAGGCATGGAGAGGTTAAGTTGCACAGAGTCCCACAGCCAGTATGTGTTAGAGGCAGGACTTAAACCTGGGTCTTCTTGACTCCAAGGATCATAGGATCATAGATTTACAGTTGGATGGGAACTTAAGGGCCATCAAGTCCAACCCCTCATTTTACAGATAAAAAAAACGAAATAGACTCCTTTCCCCGCCAAGTCTAGCCCATCAAGCAATTCCACTTACAGTGTATTAATTCCATTTATAGTGGTTAAGTGACTTGCCAAGAGTCACACAGCTAGGAAGTATCTGAGACAGGATTTGATCCCAGGTTTTCCTGACTCCAAAGTCAGCTTCTAGCTCCTATGCCATACTGTGAATTTATTTGACTTGTATGTGTATATATTTACATATATAATGTACACATGTTTATATATTATACATTTCTTTGTGTCTATATATGTATATATGTGTGTGTACATGTACATATATGTATATAAATCTCTATATACATCTATGTGTATGTGCATTAGGGATGTGTGTATGTATGTCATGTATATGTGTGTGTATATATGCATATACAGAGATTTGCAGATCTCTCATTACCACTTTAAGATTTGAAGATGTTTTCTTGTTGCTTTTAATGCAACAAACCTAAATAAGTTAACAAATCAAGACACAAACCAACTAGACAGTATCCTTCTTATGGGCCAGGACCATAGATTACACTTTTTTTGTATCCCCATAGAAACTAGCATATACAAACTGCCCAATAAATACAGTTAACTGACTTTCAGAAATCTAGAAAGACCAAAAATGATTACGAGGTTTAAAATTATACATTAACAACCCAATTCCATCCACTTGCCCTCAATTCATTTCTTCTTTTTAACACATCTGTGTCTCTTTTGCCTTCTTGGCTAAGTGATTGTTCTGAGAGGAGGAAACCATGCCTTTTTCTAGGGACTAAATCTAAGTAAGGAGAATAACCTTCTCCATTGTGAAATGACTGTCAGGGATGAAGCTGAAGAAGACGAAGGAATTGTTTTCAACACTGTTCTTTTTAAACACCCCCATTTGCCAAGCTAATGTATGACAGTCAGATCTGTGATCCCTTACTTGCCTCCAGTGTTTACAGTGGAGCCCTCGACTCTGTCTACAGGATGGAATGTTGAAGAAACATCTCAGACTCAGTAGTTATACAAGTTGCATGCTGAGGCCTTCAACTGAGAACTTTAAAGTTATAACTAAGAATAGACATACATGCTGGTTTTTGTCTTACTCCTTTCACATTGGAACACTACAAATATAGAACAACTCCTTCAAGACACCAACAAATTGAAACGGAACCCCCTCTGAGTTTCACCTCACCAAAACAAGGTATGTTTCAATGCACTGTGCCATGAATGAGAAGATGCGGGAAATTAATTCACTAATTAATGAGCCATATAATTGCTTCAGTCTTTATTTTTATTTATTTATTATTTTTTTTAGCTCTCTCTCAGGCAATCCTGCTGTGTTTAAGAAAGGAAATTCAATCCAGCCTTCTATGACTTTGGTCCCCAGAGTAGCTAAAAATCAGATTAGAACAATTTGAAACATCAGCTATTAGAGCCCTGTTAATTATTATCATTAGCATAACAATCAGGATGTGAAATCTTAAAGATAAAAATTCTCAGGAAGTTTAAGTGAAAAGAAATTCAGCAAAGTTGCATAATACTGGCCCTCACCAAAAAACATCACAGCTACTATCACCTTCTCTGAAGGTCTCTTTCTAGAGGAGGAAATCTAGCTGCCCTCTCTAGGAGACAGGTTAGGAGTGCAGTAGATTAGCACATTGTCTCTAGAGTCAGGAAGATGGAAGTTCGCATTGGTCCTCAGACACTTAACCAGCTGTGTGACTCCTCTAGGCAATGTCACAGCCTCTGTCCACTTCAGTTTCTGCATCTGCAAAATGTGAAAAATATATGCTAAATGTTATTAAGATCACATATGTAAAAGAGCATTAGCAAACCTTGGCTGTTGTTAGGAGGTAGAGAAGTTCTGAGTGACATGATTCAAGGCTTTACCTACATTATACATAATTTGACACTGCTGACAACCCCTTTTTTCTGGATACTCTTATCTCTCTGGATTTTACTGTTTCCCCATCTGTAAAACCTAGAGGCTAATATTAGCTCTACCTACCCAACAGGGCTGCCATGAGGAAAAATCATTTTGGACACTTTAAAGTGCTATGTAGATGAATTGTGTTGTTCACTGTGTAAGAGGTACTAGGATAGCAACCAGACCACGGGAAACCCTGACCAAGATAAACATCAGAGAACATGCTTCCAACATGACACAGATACCCTGCAGGGGACAGGATTCCAAGGCAAGTCCCACCACGACCACATCATCTCTACCCTCTGTACTCTGCACATTCTCTCACTGTTCTAGCTGGGAAACACACAGCCTACCACAACCACAGGCTCTCCTACCATGCACAACAGTCCTCACTCCCAGGCCAGCTTCACATCCATCACCTTTTGCCACACATGATAGCAATCCATCTGTTTCCTGAAAACAGCAAATGCATCCTGCAGAACCGAAATTAATTATCCCTCTCCACAGATGCCTGCAGGGCCGCAAACAATTAATCAATCAATAAACATTTATTAAGCACCAACTACACACCAACCACCAAGCTAAACATTGGGGATATATAAAGAGGTAAAAGACAAGTCTTTGCCCTCAAGGTGCTTACAATCTAATGAGGAACACAACATTCAAACAGATATATACAAAGCAAGCAATTCACAAGATAAATAGGAAATAACTAAAAGAGGGAAAGCACCGGAATTATGAAGGGTAAGGGAAGGCTTCCTATAGAAGGGAGGATTTTAATTGGAGCTTAAAAGAAGCCAGAGAGGCAAGTAGTTGGAATGGAGGAGAAAGAGCATTCCAAGCACAAGGGACAGCCAGAGAAAATGCCAGAAGCTGAGAGATAGGTGTTTCCTATTCATGAAACAACCAGGAAGCCAGTAATGTTGAGGACTGGAAGAGATAATCAGAGAAACAGGAACCCTAAAACTAGAGTTCCCAGACAGGACTGAGGCTGTCTGAAATGAATTCATGGACTCATGTATTCTTTAAGTCAAGGTGGCAAAGATTTATTGTTATGCTTTTCATCTGGCAAGAGTTCTGGGGAACCTGCAACCCTAGAAGGGCACAGGTAAAGTTTATATAGGTTATTCTATAATAAAACACATACCAAATATGCTAATTCGGTGATTCAGGGAGGGATTAGGGAGTGGTTAAGGAGTGGTCATTTCTTAAAGGAACATGTACTTTTTATATCTACTACATAGGTATCTTACCCAGAGATCACTGAGAAATAGCCCAAGGGAGGTGCTACATGGAGGTGTCATTTTATACCTGAAACATCACTAAGTCGACTAACAGTCAGAGCTGACTGAGAAATATCCAGGCTGTTCTCATCAATGTTAGACAAGATAAACATAAGGGAGTATACACATGTCTAAGTCTAGGACGTGTATGACAGGTCAGTGAGTAGTAAATATCTATGACCCAGTACACAGCTGGTTCAAACTAATAAATTCTATAGGTGCATCTGGTCACCATATCAGGAAGAGAGATAAACATTTTGCTAGGGCATGTTGTCCTGTTTTGCTAGAAAGAAACTGCTAGGGACAGTGTTTTGAGGCTAGGGAGAGATGTGACTTTGGAACTGGGGTCCAAGCACAGACACCCAAGGGAGAAATGTGATTTTGGAATTGGGATCCAAGCACAGGCACCCAAGCACCCCATCAGTGTCACTGAATAAAGAGTACATGTAGGGGAGCAAGGTGTAAGAAGACTGGAAAGGTAGGAGGGGGCCAAGTTATGAAGGGCTTAGAATGCCAAATATTTTGTAAGAGGTGTGGAAAGAATCTTCCCAGCAAACAGAATCACTAAAGATTTTTCCCACCTCCCAGCCCTGCAGTGTCCCCATCTCCTGACCTGAAGGTTCCTAGGACTGGATTCTATGGAAGGTTTATATAGGAAAAAATGAGCAAGAATCACAGGAGGAGAAGGCATGAAGGAATTTTGGTCTGTTTCAGTTGGTAGAGAAAGTACCCAGAAAGATGAGATCATAAATAAAGTACAACATCTCTTTGTTCCCCTCTACTCCCTTTTCATGTTAAGCCTGCACTACAGGTAAATGCATAGAAACTTAAAGGGGGAGCCTACTTCCAGACATGTGAACCCTAGGATCATCATGGCCAATAGGAAGCAGAAGAGATAGATAAAATAAACAACTCAGATTTATATAACCCTTTAAGGTTTACAGAGCACTTTTCTCAGAATTCTTTCTGTACTATCTAACAACACAGAGATTCACATGTGAAAAAGTAGATCCTAAAATAAATTAAATTATCTTGCCCAGGGCAACAAGGCAAGTAAGAGCCATAATTTGCACTGGAGTCTTCTTTTTTCCTGTACAAAATCGGTGCTTCCTTCCACAGGAGAAACAACATTCATACACCCATATTTCTCCCTCAAGAACTGGTTCAATGACCAGGCCCAAAGAGGTCATTGGTGTTAACCTTCAGGGAAGTTTCTAGAAGAGTGGTCTTGGAATCTATCATTGACCCTTTTCTGTTTAACATTTTTATCAATCATTTGATACAGGTTTAAATGGAATGATTATCAAACTTGCAGATGACATGGAAATGACATAGAGATAAAATAGTGAATTATGTAATTGAGATCCAAAACGATATGGACACTTTAGAAAAGAAAGATGGACCTAATAAAGTGAATTTTTATTGGTAATCAATCAACAAACAGCACATACCTACTATGTGCCAGGCAATGTGCTAGGCACTGAGGACACAAATATGAAAGTAAAATAGTCAATAAAGTAAAAAGAGCATAACAGAGAACAAAAGAAAACCTAGAAGGAAGCAAAGAAAAGCTAGGTAACTTTGAAAACAACGTACAGTATTTATTACATAGGTTTTCTTGAAATGGAAATTTATTGTTTTATGTTGAATCCTCTCTTATGTTCTGCTGTGTACATGGAAATGTTTTTTTTTCTTTTCCCATTTTGTATTTAAGTTTAAAATGAACAAAAAATTTACATACACAAAAAAAGAAAGTAAAATAATCCCGGCCATCAAGTAATTTATATTCTGCTGCGGAGGGGCTGGGAGAGGAGGATATAGCATGTTTACAAGCAAGAAAAAAAAGGTTTAGGAGAATGATGATGGGGGGGTAGGTGGTCATGGTGGTAGTGGTGATGGTGGTGTTTCAACAATCTGGCTAGTTGCTGTTGTGGGGGTGAAAGGCCAACACAAGCGCAACAACAAGAATGCTACCAGCACACTACAAAAGCCCAGGTTCTTTTGATCTGCTTTACTAAGGAAAGCAACGTTAAAGGGTTAACAAGCTTACTTTAATTCAGCATATGAATACCATTCACTTAGTTGAGGGAAAAAAGACAGCACCTTGAACTTCAGAGCAAATACAAATTACAAACATCGACAGACAAACTAAATACAATTCATAGTTACCAATATCTAGGTGCAGACCGGACCGGGAGCTCATAACAAGGGCTGGCCCAGAGTCACACACACCACCATGGCCACGGGTAAGAGCTCCAAAAAAGAGAAAGTAACCCCTGGCTTTATCTTTTTCAGGGTCAAGGGTGAGTCACACATGTGACTCACCCACATGACCTAAAATCATCACAAAGAGGTCACTTACACCCACGTGGTCTAAAAGCCTCTGATGTCCCAAACATGTCACTCAAATCCATGTAAACTAGACCCTCCCCTGAGGCAAGGAGGTCACCAAGGACTCCCAATCTAATCAAGGAAATAAAGGCCAAATTCTTCAAGGGCACTTGGTTGAACTGAGTGCTAAGAGCCCATTTTGATTACCAACACAGGTGGTAGTAGTGGTGATGGTGGCTGGTATTTATATTGTGCTTTAAAGTTTGAAAAACACTTAATTTTATCTTATCTGGTCCTCTCAACAACACATAATACAAAGTGATCTGCCTGGTACAGGCACTGGCACCTGGATGAAGCAGCAAAGCCTGCCTTGGAGTTGATCTTTGAAAGGAGTTCACAATTCTAAGAGGCATAGCTGAGGACGGAGAGCATTCCTGGAATGACAGACAGACTGCAAAAGACCACAAAGGCAACAAGGCAGCTAATGGAATGTTGTATATAAAGAACATCAACTAAGCTAGTAATATACAATGGACCTGGTAATGCAGGCTGGAGTCAGATTGAGAAAGGTTTGAAATGCCAAAGAAGAGTTTGTATTTTTATCATAGAGACTAGAGGGAACCACTGAAGCTTCTTGAGCCAAGCAGTGATGTGGATAGATGAGTGCTTTAGGAATACCAATTTGGTAGCTGTGTGGAAGATGGATTGGAGAGAGGAGAGGTTAGATAGAACACAATCAAGAAGAAGTCTGTTTCAGCATTACAGGAGAGGTTGCTTCCAGTGGCCTAGACAAGAGCAGTGGCCCTGTGAGCAGAGGAAAGGAGGATGATGCAAGAGATGTGGTGGTGGTAGAATCAGCACAACTCGGCACCTGATTGGATATAGGGGATGAGTGAGAGGGAAGAGTCAAGTATTCCCTTGCTGCTAACCTGAGTTACTAGAAGAATAGCTGTACTTCCACAGAAATAGGGACACTAATAGGATTGATGAGTTCAAGAGGAAGGATGATGAGTTTCATTTTAGACATGTTGACTTTGCAATGCCTAAGAGGTATCAGTTAGAAAGACACAATATGGAGTTGTGATGAAGGACTGACGTTCAGGAGACTGATAAGAGCTATATGTACAGATTTGAGAACAATCTGTGCAAAAATAAGTGAACCCATAAGAGCTGATGACATCAACAAAAGAGTATATAGAGGAGAGGGATCAGGACAAAATAATGGAATACATACAGGCAAAAGTGATGGGGCATGGATGATAATCCTGCAAGGGAGGCTAAGAAGAATAAGTCATGGATTGACCTATTAGCATTTATTAAGCTCCTACTACATGCCAGGAACTGTGCTAAGTACAAGGAATACAAGTTAAGGCAAAAGCTGGTCCCTGCTCTCAAGGAGACTGAAATGGAAATACTCCAGAAAAATGTCACAAAAACCTAGAGAAAAGAGAGGAGTGAGGGGTCAAAGTGGCAGTGTCATATTCTACAAATTAATCGAGAAGGATAAGGACTGAGAAACTGTTCTGGTCACTACATTTTAAGAAAGATATTGACAAATTGGAGAGAGTCCAGAGTAGGAGAATCAAGAGAGTGAGAAAATTCAAAATTATAACGAAAAAGGATCTTTTGAAAGAAATGGTAATAGACAGAAGTGGATTCAGGAGGGAAAGAAAATTTGTTTTCGAGTATTTGCAGCTGTGTCCAAGTGGAAGCAGGATGCAACTTGTTTTACTCGAGCATATAGCAGAGTTTAGAAGCAAAGGGTAAATGTTTCAGAGTCTATATTTAAACTCAATATAAGGGAAAGCACATAAAAACTTGGAGTTATTCCAAAGTAGAATGCACTACCTCAGGAGACATTGAGGATCCCTTCACTGGTGGTCTTTAAAAAAGAAGCTAGACAACCATTTGTTGGGAATGCTAGAGAGACTTCAGCTATGAATCTCCTGTTCAGGGACAAGGTAGATTAGATGAACTCTGGGGTCCATTGCAGCTCTGAGATCCTAAAACTCTAATTCAAAGGCCAAAGACTAACAGCTGTTGTTTGCCTGAAGTCATCAGATTCCTTTAGCCCTGGGGCTCTGTGAGTCTGGCCCAGTCTTTCCAACTGGTCTTCACAAGACTCCCCTAATCCCTATTAAGCCTACCTCCAACTGTCTGTGGGGCTTCATTTTAGTTGGCAAACATTTTTCCCTTCAGAAACTTAATGAAATAAAAGACAACAGCTTCCCTGCCCACTAAATGCCATCAGAAGCCCCTGAAATTAAATCATAAAAACTTCATTATAAAAATCATCTTTAATAGCATTCATTAAAGCCACAGGACGGGAGGAATGGGTGCCCTGTGAGTAAGAGGATCAAATTCCCATAATATCCTGAGCCTCATTTGCCTTCTAAATCTGCTCCTTTGCTAAATTAATTGACAAACTCTTAGAAAGCCTTTTCCCCCTCCATCTGAGGCACAGAACTAAGTGGCTGCTTGAATCTAATGGAAACATCTGATTAACCAAATTGTATAAACAGCCTGGAGTTGCAGACTGTAAGAAAAAGACACTCTGTTATCTCCTCTCTTGGGTATGCCAGTAAATCATTGTCAGTGAGCATTGATTAATAGATGGCTGCTTTGCAAGTGGGTCCTGTGCTAGGAAAAATGCCAAATAGATGAATGTGTTGGAAAGAGCAGGACTTGGCATCAGGAGGACCTAAGTTTGGCTCTTGGCTCTGTCATTCACTAACTGTACATTCTTGGGTAGGTCATTTCAACTCTCAAAACCTCAGTGTTCTCATTTGTAGAATGAGAGGGTTGGACTAGTTGATCTCTTAAGTTTCATGTAAGCTATAGTTCTTATGATGTTATAAAATACTTCCCCTAAAGTCTACTCATGATCAGGACTCTGCATTGTGCAACAGGAAGAATAGAAGCATAGCTCTACATCTCAGCCCGTGGACCCCCAGAGCTTAAGAAATCCTCTCCTCTCCCCCTCCCCCTTCCCCCAAACTTCTCTCTCTCCCTCTTTCCCTTTTTCCCCTCTCCCCTTCTCTTCTCCCCTCTCTCTTCCTTTCTCTCCCCCACCTTTCCCTTCTCTCTCCCTCTCCTCCTCTCTTCTGTCTGCCTCTTTCCCTTTTTCCCCTCTCTTCCCCCTTTCTCTCCCCCCCTCTCTTCCTCATCAGAAATGCTCTTTGACAGCAATGGAGATGATAACAGTCCCTCTTTGCCCAGCATATGCTGTAGCTGAGAGTGTTGGAACTGAAATCAAAGGGACTGCCTCTTTCACTTTACTACCTATATGACCCTGAGTAGGTTAGTTCCTCTCACTGAGCCACTGTTTCCTGCTCTGTAAAATGAGGATTTGGACTAGGATCATAAATGTAGAGCTAGATGAAACCTCAGAAGCCATCTAGACCTGCCCCCTCATTTTACAGACGAGGCATTGGGAGATTAAGTGACTTGCCTTAAGGACACATAGTATCATGGGAAGGATTTGAACCCAATATCTCTGACTAGAGAGCCAGTGCTCTTTCCACTGTACCCTTAGCTGATCTCTGGGATCCCTCACAAGCCTGACATTTGGTAGTCAGCACCAGGGAAAACCCTGTTACAATGAAACATGTTCTGATGAATCTAGGAGGGACCCTGCACTATTTATACTTTTCCAGGGGGTGACGGAACCCAACACCAAGGCTTATTTTGAACTAAAGTAGATGTGATGTAATGGACACACAAGACCTGTGTAAAATACATTCACCTTCCTGCTCACTGATGGTTTAAATTCCACTAATGGAAAAGAAGATTTAGAATAGAAATGACTTTGGGAAAAATACTATGGTAAGTCAACCTAACACTAAGTGGTAAGTGGCTGCTAGCAGATCCTTTCTTGAGAATCGTTTCATAGGGAAAGAGGGGAGGGACAGAATATTAAATGCATTGGGTCCTGGAATAAGGGGATTGAGGCATCACAAAAAGCATGGGTCAAGGAGGCTGGAGGTCCCAAAGACAACTCTTGCCTCCTTTATAGGTTTCCAGGAGCTTCCTTTGGAAA
Source organism: Phalanger gymnotis (assembly GCA_028646595.1). Taxonomy (NCBI): domain Eukaryota; kingdom Metazoa; phylum Chordata; class Mammalia; order Diprotodontia; family Phalangeridae; genus Phalanger; species Phalanger gymnotis. Next base: position 11,637 of record JAQQSZ010003667.1, read on the forward strand.
ATTTATCCAACTGCCTTTAGTAATGACATCGCTGCATCATAAGGAGCATTGGAGTATAATGGGAAGAACTCTAAACTTGGAGTTCAAGTTCAAGACTCAAGTTTTGGTGCTGATATTTACTAGCCATGTGTCCGTGGGCAAGTCAAAACCTCTCTGATCCCCCATCTCCTCATCAATAAAATGGACATAAGGCTTTTACTACCTACTTCACAGAGCTGTGGTAATGCAAGTTCATTATAAACATAAAGTATGACACAAATGTGAATCGTTATTATCATACCACTTTCCTTCCCAACCCGCTGCAGAAACAACTGTATTTCTCCTGCTAAAAGCTATGTCAGGTGGAGTAGAAAAATAACAAGATTCAGAATTAGAAAACACCCTAGGTTCAAGTCCCAACCCCCCAACTTACCAGTTGTATGTAGGGACCAGTCATAGAAACATAGATTTAGTGCTAGAAGGGACATTAAGAGATCATCCAGTCAAATCTCATTTTATAAATGAAGAAACTAAGACACAGGTCAACTGAATTACCCAAAGCAGTAAGATGGCAGAACCTAGGTTGGAACCTAGGTCCTTAGACTCCAAGGCCCATGTTCTTTCTATTCATTTAACCTCTCTGAGCCTTTTTTTATCATCTGACAAATGAAAATCATTTTTACGCTACCTATTTCACAGGACTGCTGAGAGGATAACTATGCGTGGAGCATTCTGCAACCTTGAAAAGTCACATTTGGAGATATCATCTTCCAATTTTTTCTCTAAAACTCTGGCTCTTTTCAAGTACCAGGACTGAACGGACATGGCCCTGGCTAGGTGGGGAGGTCAGCCTTGAAACCAACCATTTGTTCTCTGTGCTGATTGGTATTAATTACCTCTCTACAACGAAATTATCCTTAATAGCCAAGCTCTTTCTTCCCGGCAATCTGGCTCCATAACAGAAGAGGAATCATAAGTTTAGATTAAAAAGCAGTATCTACCAACTGAAACATAAAAGTGATTGACACTAATTGCCCATTAAGCCTAGCAACAGGTAATTATTTTCTTAATTAAGGTACAAAGTTAAGTATTTGCTTTCCTATTTAATGATATACCTACTCCTGCCTGAAGCAGGTCACTTTCTGGGAATTTTAACAATTGTAAATAGCCCTGGGCTAGTGATACCAAGGGAGATAGGGAGGGGAAGGAAGGCCCAGAAGAGGTTTGGGGCCAGCGAAAAGAGAGATGGGACTATTTTTCATCTGGAACATCCCATTTCTAGGCACTATTTCCAGGCCCTGGCTCCAATCTTCTTTCCTCTACTTGCCCATGGAAACTGTCCCTTATATGCTTTGATCCCCAAACATGTCACACAAAACTCCTCCTCTCCACCTTTGTTTACATGCCTGGAATGCTTTCCTTTTTCTGTTTATATAAGTATTACCTATCTTCCATGAACCTTTTGTCTGAAGCTTTTCATGAAACAATATCTGCTAAACCAGTCACTACATTCTATAAAACCTTTCACCAAGAGATATCGAGAACTAGACACATACACCAAGGAACTTAAAAAGAAAGAGAAAGATCCCATATATATAAAAATATTAATGGGAGTATTTTTTGCAATGGCAAAGAACTAGAATGAGAATGGGTGCCCAACTATTTGGGAATGGATAAACTAATCATAGCATTTGAATGTAATGAACTATTATTGCATCATGACAAGAACCAACATGAAGAACTCAGAGAAACTTAGGAAAACCGGTACAAACTAATGCAATGTAAAGTAAGTACAAACAGGAGAACAGTTTATGTAATGACCACAAAAATATAAAGGAAAATGGCATTGAAAGACTTCAAAACACTGATGAATGAGATTACAATCATCACTTCCAAAGACTGAGGGTAGAACACTCCTGCTGCCTCTTGACAGAGGTGGTGATGGATCACAGGTATAGAATGAGGCATATGTTTTCAGATATGGCCAAGGTGTTGATTAATTTTCTTTAACTATTAGACTTATTTGTAACAAGGGAGACATCTGTTAAGTGAGAGGAGTCACTGAAAAATGAAAGTGACATTTAAAAGAGGAAAAAAGAAATATACCAAAGATTAATTTAATAAATAGAAAGTCTTCCCTGACCACTCCCCCTAATTAGAGTTCCTATAATACTGATTATCTGTGCAAACCATTCAGCATGTGGACTAGAATGCCATGTTTTATTATAGAATCATGCACCTTTAAAGATAGAAGGAGCCTTAGAGATCACTTAAGATTTGAGAAAAGGTCATTGAGACCCAGAGAGACTGAGTAACTTGCCCAGGGTAACACAGGGAATGTCAAATCCAGGATTCAAACCTAGGTCCTTTGACTCCAAACTGTAAGAAATACCGTAGCCGGGGGGGCGGAGCCAAGATGGAGGCTGGGAAGCAGTGACTGGCGTGAGCTCCCCACCAAGTCCCTCCAAAAACCTATAAAAAAAATGGCTCTGAACCAATTCTAGAGCTGCAGAGCCCACAAAGTGGCAGAGGGAAGCAGGGCTCCAGCCCAGGACAGCCTGGATGGTCTCTGGGTAAGGTCTGTCCCACATGGAGCTCCCAGCCCCCAGCTGAGGGGAGCGGAGCTGAGCCCAGCACGCATGGTGCCAAGAGACCAGACGTGGACCTACCAGACCAAGAGACGAGCAGAGAGTGCCCTAACATGCTGAATTACTGAGCTGTGGCATCCACCAGACCTCACAACCCACAAAGAGCAAAGACATCA
>JAQQSZ010003668.1:0-14379 GCA_028646595.1 Phalanger gymnotis
ATGACTTGCTAAAGGAGACCCCCAAAATACTGAAAAATATACTGAAGAAAACAACACCTAAAAAATAGACTAACTCAAATGGTCAAATGGCAAAAGAGCTCCAAAAAGCCCATGAGGAGAAGAATGCATTGAAAGGCAGAATTAGCCAAATGGAAAAGGAGGTCCAAAAGACTACTGAAGAAAATACTACCTTAAAAATTAGATTGGAGCAAGTGGAAGCTAGTGACTTGATGAGAAATCAAGATATTATAAAACAGAACCAAAGGAATGAAAAAGAAGAAGACAATGTGAAATATCTCATTGGAAAAACTGCTGACCTGGAAAATTTTCTCCCCTCCCCTCTCCTTCTTCCTCCCCAAGGTGGTGTGCAATCTGATATAGGCTCTACTTATACATTCATATTAAATATATTTTCACATTAGTCATGATGTAAAGAAGAATTAGAGCTAACGGGAGGAACCATGAGGAAAAAAGAAACAAAACAAAACAACAAAAGAAAAGGAGAGCAAATAGTATGCTTCCATCTGCGTTCAGATTCTAAAGTTCTTTCTCTAGATGTAGATAGTATTTTCCATCATGAGTCTTTTGGAGTTGTCTTAGATCCTTGCATTATTGAGAAGAGCTAAGTCTATTGAAGTTGGTCATTGCACAATGGTATTGCTGGGACAAAGGGTACGAACAGTTTTATAGCCTTTTGGGTATAGTTCCAAATTGCTCTCCAGAATGGTGGGATCAATTCAGAACTCCATCAACAATGCATTAGTGTTCCAATTTTCCCACATCTTCTCCCGCATTTATCATTTTCTTGTTTGTCGTGTTAGCCGATCTGATAGGTGTGATGTGGTATCTCAGAGAGCATTTTTTCATATGACTATGGATAGCTTAATTTCTTCCTCTGAACAATGCCTGTTCATATCCTTTGACCATTTATCAATTGGAGAATGACTTGTATTCTTATAAATTTGACTCGGTTCTCTACATATTTTAGAAATGAGGCCTTTATCAGAGACACTGGCTGTAAAAATTGCTTCCCACCTTTCTGCTTCCCTTCTAATCTTGGTTGCATTGGCTTTGTTTATACAAAAACTTTTCAATTTAATATAATCAAAATCATTCATTTTGCATTTCGTAATGTTCTCTGTCTCTTGTTTGGTCATAAATTCTTCCCTTCTCCATAGATCTGACAGGTAAACTCCTCCTTGCTCTCCTAGTTTGCTTATAGTATCAGTCTTTATATCTAAATCATGTACCCATTTTGGCTTTATCTTGGCATAGGGTGTAAGATGTTAGTCTATGTAATGGCCTTTTTTTCAATCCTCATTTTTCTTAACTTCTCTGAAGTCCTTGACACTGTCAATCACACCCTTCTCCTTGATCTTCTCTTCTCTCCAGGTTTTTGTGACAATTCTTTCTCCTAATTCTGCTCCTCCTTGTCTCATTGCTCTTTCTCAGTATTCTTTTCTGGCTCATAGTCCAGGTAGTACCTGTTAAAACATGAGTGTCTGCCAAAGTTCTGTTTGGGCCCTCAGCACCTATGGATTCAGTTATCTTTTCTATGTCACCTCTTCTCTGCTCTATTTATCCAGACCTTACCTCTCTCCTGACCTGCATTCTTATATTTCTAAAACTGGACCTCCTGTAGACATCTTAAACTCAGCATGTCCAAAACTGAACTCGTTATCTTTCCCCTGAAAGCCTCCTCTTTCTTACTTCCCTGTTACTCTTGGGGATACCACCATTGTCCCAGTCACCCAGTCTCCCAACCTAGGTGTCATCCTCAACTCTTCACTCTCACCTCACTCCCCATATCCAATCTGTTGATAAATTCTGTTTATTCTACCTTTGTAACATCTCTAATATATGCTTCTTCTCTTCTCTGTCATTGCCGCTAACCTGGCGCTGGCCTTCATCACCTCATGCCTGGACTATTGCAACAAACTCCTGATGGGTCATCCTGCCTCAAGTCTCTTCCCACTCCATTCAGCAGCCAAAGTCATCTTCCTAAAGTACAGATTTGATCATATCATTCCCCTCCCCTTCCACCAACCTACTCAATAAACTCCAGTAGTTTCCTATTACCTCCAGGATTAAATATGATATCTTCTGTTTGACTTTTCAGGTTTTTAATGATTTACCTTCCTACCTTTCCATTCTTCTTTTTAAAAATTAGATTCAATTTTTTAAAAATAAGCAAAAATCTGCCTTCTCTCTCTTCCATCCCTCCTGCCCAACGGAGAAAGAAAAAACAAAACAAAACCCTGTTACAAATATGTATAGTCAAAGAAAACATTTTTCGGCATTATCATATCCTATATGTGTGTGTGAATGCACATACACATATTGTATATAATTCTTTACTCTGAATGCTTCATCTCTCTATCAGGAAGTGAGTAAAATGTTTCATACCTTAATTTATTCTCATTTCCCTCTTCCTTTCTCCCCTTTCTCTTGACTCTTTCTCTGTTAAGTGAAATATATTTCTATACCCAACTGTATGTATGTGTGCATGCATGTGTGTGTGTGTAATCTTCCTTTCTTTAACCAATTTAGATGAGAGCGAGGTATCCCCCATTTCTCCCTTCCTTCTTATTTGTCTGGAGTCTAGACTTTTACTTTCATATCTTGATTATGTGAGATAATTTTGCTTCTCTCTTTTACCTCTAGTGTAGTCTTTTTTCTCTCCCTTTCTATTCTTTTTAAAAGATCATCAAGACATAACAGAATCACTTCTAGACTCTGTCTAATTAGACAAATGGGGTCCTCCCTCTTTGACCCTTGATGATGATAGAGTTCAGAGGGGACACATGTATCATCTACTCATATCAGAATGTAAATATTTTATCCTTGTTTAGTCTTTTATGATTGCTCATGTTTATCATTTTATCCTTCTCTTGATTCCTGCATTTGCATTTCCAAATTTCTATGCAGCTCTGGTCTTTTCATCAGGAATGCTTGGAAGTGCTCTATTTTTTGTTAAGGGTGCATTTTTCCTTCTGTAGAATTATACTCTGTTTTTCTGGGCAAGTTATTCTAGGCTTTAAGACTATATTCTTGACCTTCTGAAATATTATAATCCAGACTCTCTGCTTTTTTATGGTGGTGACTGCTAAGTTGCATGTGATCTTGATTGTGGTTCAAGACTTGAATTCTTTCTTTTTGGCTGCTTACAGTATTTTTTTTGGACCTTGAAACTCTGGATTTTGGGTATAATGTTCCTGGGAGTTTTTATTTTGAGACATCTTTAAGGAGGTGGCTGGTGGATTCTTTATATTTACAATTTGTTACCTGAGAGTTTTTAACAGATATGAACAGTTTTCTTTTATGATTTCCCAAAATGTGATGTCTGGGATTTTTTTATGGTGGCTTTTACATTGTCCAATGATTTTTAAATTATTTCTCTTCAGTTTTTTTTAGCTCATTTACTTTTGCTATGGGTTAGCACTGCTCCTCACCCCAGAACACTGTTGCTCCTAGATGCAGGTCTCCTCCTCAGTCCACCCTGGATCTGTGATCCAAAACAGTGAATGACAGTTACCAGTTGGCACTTGTTCCTGTACTCTACATAAATATAGGCCCCTCTATCTCTTCTTACCTTGGTGCACAAACTTATTTGGTGCTGCAATGCTCTTCCTCCTCAATGTGCTCTTGGCCAGACCCCACCCCTATGTCCAGAGACCTCTCCATCTCCTTATGCCAACTTGGGCTGGAAAAAAGACTCATTGAGATCTTTTCTTGGATTCCCTGATCAGGATTTGTTCTGGTTCTATTTTCTACATCTGTTTGGAGGTTTTGGTGGGGAGGTGGGGGTAGGGGTGGGGAGGCGGTGGAGCTTACTCTATTTTTTCCTGATACTTCCCTTTCCAGTCTTCCTACACTTTACACTTTTCCATGTACTCTGTGATGCAGTGACACTGGCCTCCTTGCTGTTCCCTAAACAAGATGCTCCATTTCTTTGCCTTTCACTGGCTATCTACTGTGCCTGGAATTCTCTCTCATCACCTCTGCCTCCTGTTTTCTCTGGCTTTCTCCAAATCCTGGTTAAAGTCCCATCTTCTGTGGAAAGCCTTTTCCCTTCATTTAGTGGTATGCTAGTAAATTCTTTAACAACCAGATCTCTCCCACCCCCAAACAGTACAAATGACATACTTTTACTTTTAAGCTGCATCATTAACATTTTCTCCATCACTTTCTTCAATCTAAACAGTCAACAAAATAATAAATCAAACCCTGATTAATATTGTTTGTCAATTTCCCAGGGGTAAATGCTCACACTGAAAATTTAATAATCAGCTATCCAGCTGGTTAGAGCAGGCTCCAGAACACTCTTGCTTCTCAATGCCAGTGCCTTCCCTTGAGATTACTTCTAATTTATACTTCATGCATCTTGTGTGGACATAGTTTTTTGTATGTTTTCTCTCCCATTAGGATGTGAGCTCTTTGAGGACATGGATTGTTTTTCTGTTTTTACCCTTTTTTTTCTCTTAAATATCCCCAATGTTTAGACCAATGCCTGGCACATACCAAATGCTTGTTGACTAGATTTGATTCCAGATTTTTATTAATGTCAAAACTGAAAAGACTGCCTGTCCTAAGATAATAGCAGCCTCCCAATGTTATTGACTTTTTATCATTAAGTTAATTATGGGAGCCAGTCCACCATAGGTTTACCTTCAGACTGGGAACTGATATCTGAGGCCATTGAAAGTCACAGACCAGTTATGAATAAGGCAAGAATTGTTCATGAGATAGGCTTGGTAGCCCTAGTCCATTAGCCACTGAAAATCTTTAAGAACAGTAGAAAGAGTAAAAGACCTTCCTGATAAGGCTGGACATCAGAAGTAGAGCTTTTTCACTACATGAGCAGGAACAATCCAGACTCAAAACACATTGCTGTCAAAGAGATCCTTCAATCCTTACATGGATACAGGTACTTGTAGTAGTTTGGGGAAGGTGGACATAGGACGGGAATAAACCCGAAAGGCCTAGAATACTGTGCCTTTCATTTGAAAGTGTCCAACGGGAGCCTTTACATTCTGAGTTTGCCATCCTTCTTTGTTCCAGTTGGTTATAATTCATCTTAACTTCTTTAATAAATATTGCCAGAATATTGGGAGCTCCTCATTGAATTTTGCTTTTTCCTTTTGGCGGCTCATGAGTGACACTTATCACAATTATTCACTGAGAAAGCATTTGCTGCTAAATATTGGAGAATGGATGTGTGGGAGAGCCTGATCACCAGCCTTGATTCTAATCCTTGGAATTAACCCCTGAACACCAAAGAAATATACTGATAACCTAATTCAGTGGACTCTGTAGCTATAAAATAGGACTATAGCTATTTAAAAAAAATTCTAGAGCCTATTAAAAGGGTGGTAAGTGAATATCTAGAAGAAGATTATCAATCGGCTGGTTTGATGGTTTCATCAAGGATAAATCATAGCAAACTCACCTCTTTCACTTCTTTGACAGGGTTACTGGACTGAATTTTAGTTAAATATTTGACAAAGTTTCTCATGCTCTCCTTGTGGAAAAGATGAGAGATATAGGCTGGAAGATAATAAAATCAGATGTATTTACAAGTGTTTGAATGACCCAACAATCACTAATAGTTTAAGGTCAATATGAAAGGAGGTTACTAGCAGAGTGTTCCAGCCCTGGTACTTGGCCTTGTGCTGTTTATCATCTATGTCAATCATTTACATGAAGGCTTAGATAACGTGCTTATCAATTCACAAATGAATAAAAGCTAGAGAAACCCCTTGGAAAATAGGGGCAGGATTAAGGAAGACCTTGGCAGGCTACAACATTGGGCTAATTCTAAAGAAATTAATCGGGGGGCATCTAGATTCATGATTTTATTGGATACCAGGGGCAGCTAGGTGGCACGGTAGATAGAGCACCAGGACTGAAGTGAGGAAGATTCATCTTTATGATTTCAAATCTGGCCTCAGACACTAGATGTGTGACCCTGGGCAAGTCACTTAACCCTGTTTGCCTCAGTTTCCTCATCAGTAAAATGAGCTGGAGAAGGAAATGACAAACCTCTCCAGTATCTCTGCCAAGAAATCCCCAAATGGGGTCACAAAGAGTTTATATGACTGAAAAAACGTCTCAACGAAGGGTTACTCTGGGTGAAGAAACACCCTGTCCCAAGGGCAGATCAGTTATTGTTTTTCCCTTTATCGTCTTGGAGAATTGTCTTGAGAAGATTAAGTAACTTTTCTAGAGTCAAATAGTATGTCAGAAGTGAGATTTTAACCCTGTCTTCCTGACAGTAAGCCAGCCTTCTTCTACTACACAACACTGTCTCTCTAAGATGAAATTTAGTGGGTATGAATAGAAAGTCTTTTGCTGGAGTTCAAAAAGTCAATTTCCCAAGTACACAGTGATGGAGTCATGGCTTGGCAGTTTGCTTGGATGAGGTCTGAGGGTTTTTGTGAACTAAAAGCTCAAGATAAAATATGGCAGCCACCAAATGTAGCATCACCTTGGGTTGCACTGAGAGATATCTATTTTCCCAGAACTAAGATGACGATCATACAACTATAATCTTGGTTGGACCACATCTCATGTATTCTCTTTAGTGTGCTAGATTTAAGGAATGACATTGATAAGCTGTGGAGTAGCCAAAAGAACGCAACCCAGATGGTAAAGGTGGGCCTTGGGACCTTGTTCTCCTCATCTATAAAATTAGGGTAATAGTTAGCTCCTGACCTACGTGGAGGATAAAGTTTGCTTTGGAAACCTTAAAGTACTATGTAAATGAGGAGCAGCTAGGTGGTCCAGTGGATAAGGACACAGAGCCTGCAGTCATGAAGATTCATCTTCCTGAGTTCAAATCTGGCCTCAGATAGTTTCTAGCTGTGTGACCCTGGGCAAGTCACTTAACTCTGTTTGTCTCAGTTTCCTTGTCTGTAAAATGAGCTGGGGAAGGAAATGACAAACACTCCAGTGAAACCCCAAATGGGGTCATGAAGAGTCAGACACAACTGAACAAAATACTAGCTATCATTCTCTATAAACTTTCAACTTGGCCCTTAAGTACTCAAAATGTGAGGTTATGATGCAAAAATCGAGAAGCAGACATTCTCTTATCAAGAGTTCTTAACTTGGGGCCCAGGGATAGATTTTGGAGGGGAGAGTGGAACGGGGTTTGGATGGGAAAAAAACGACCACTTTATTTTCACTAACTTGTAACTGAAATTGGGCATTTCCTTCTGGAAATAAGCCTAAGTAGAGTCTCCTTTGTAGTACAGCTGAAAATATTAAGAAATTCTGTTTTCTCTAAAAGCCCTTTCTAGTCTTGCCTCCCTAGGAAAGGAGGGTGATAAACTAAGCATAAAAAGGCCTTTCATAAGGAAATGGACTGAGGCCGGAAACTGAAGCGTGTACAGAGAGAGCTTCTTGTTTCTTTGGGTTCCTGCCTTCCCCTTTCCCTGAAGATTAACCTATGACCTGCCCAAAGAAAGTGCCTTCTATTCCATTCAAAAGGGAGAAGGGAAGCACCCTCTTCTATATGGAGAAGAAATTGACAATATTGATCCCTTTGAATTCTGGGATGTGGGTGTAGTGGTTCAAGCAGGAATTGAGTAGTGGGTATTCTGCAAGTTTAACTGCAAACTGTGTTTTATGACACGATGATTTTTTACTTGTTCTAAATGTTACATCAAATCTTCTTGGCATTAGAAAGACATATTGAAGGGCATGAAGGGGGCCATGCCAGGTCTGGACGTCTCTTTCTGTCTGTTTGTCTGTCTCTCACTCTCTATCTCTGTTCTGTCTCTATCAGCCTGAGAAATGGATTGGATAGAGAGCAATGTTAAATTGTCTAGAGGCAGCTGGGTGACTCAATGGATGGAGCACTGGATCCAGTCAGGAAGACTTGTGTTCAAGTCCTCCCTCAGACACTGGTGAACTCTGGGCAAGTCATTTAACATCAGTTTCCTCATCTGTAAAAAGGGGCTAATAATAACATCTACCTCTCAGGGCTGTTGTGGTAATATTTGTAAAACACCTTAAAGTGCTATGGAAATGTTAGCTATTATTAAATAAAATAAAATTAATTTTTTGAGGGGGGAAGGCAGGGCAATTGGTGTTAAGTGACTTGCTCAAGGTCACACAGCTAGTAAGCGTGTCAAGTGTCTGAGGCCAGATTTGAACTCAAGTTCTCCTGACTCCAGGGCTGGTGCTCTGTGCCACCTAGCTGCCCCAATAAAATTACTTTTTAACAAAGAGGCCCATCAAGGCAGGGTACTCATACTGACTCAAGAAAGCTGATTGTTAAATTTTCAGTGTAAGCATTTACATTTCAAAAATCAGCAAATGATGCAAATCAGGACTTGCCTTATTGTTTTGTTCATTTTCTAGACTTAAGAAAAGAATGGAGAAAATGCTGATAATGTGGATTAAACTTAAGTCTGGCCTGCTTTTTGGAGAGTTAGTTGTTGAACATTTACCAGCATACCCTTACGTCAATGACTCAGAAAAGATTAAGAATCCTTATATTGGAAGGGTAATTCTTGAAACCAGAACAAATTTGGAAATGGCAGCTAAATGGAAGAATGGCTCATGGGTTATCTTTAGAGAAGCAACAACAACAACAACAACAAAAAAGAATTAGGGTTGATCTGATCATGCACCAAAAGACCACAAGAAACATGATTTTGTGAGACGTTTATTCCTCTCAGATTGCAGTGCTCCTCAGGATAAGTGTTTGCAAAAACACTCGGCTGACAATAATTTTACCCCATCCTCGTCACCATTTCTTCTACAGGATGAAAATATAGAGCAGTGTCAGAAAGAACTAAGAGCCCCTCTTAAATATTTGATACTCAGTAACTCAGTGCCAGAGTTGAATATGGTAGACATATATTGGAACACATGAATCAGGATAAAAAGAATGAGAGAGGTCAGATTCTGGAAGGCTACCAGAAACTTCGTGACTATATGCTATGAACATTTTATTTGAGAAAAACATCAGTAGGTACAGGATATGGTGAGCACTAAATAACATAAAGAGCAAAATTAATTCTATTTTAACAGACAGGATATGATTCATTAGTAATGTGGGCGGAAGTAATTTCTGAATCAGCTGTTTGTGTCCGGTCAGACCATTAACTTGTTTGAGCAAAGATCATAATTAGTGCAAAGCTAGAACTAAAAATGAGAAAATGAAATAAAATTGAAGCAACTCAATCTTGACCTATTCAAACAAACCAATGAAAATGAAAAATGAGTAATGGATAAAAGAAAGGACCTAGACAAAGACTACTATGCTACTATAAAAAAGCTTAAAGCAACTGCCATAACAAAGAGGACAAAAACAGTGTAAAATGGGCCTTGGTCAGCAAATATCTAACATACTTATTCATTGGACAGAGATGGCAGCCAAAGGCAATGCTGTTTTGTTTTGTTTTGAACATAAAGTCATTTGTAAAATCTTATAGAGAAACAAAATTGATGCTTATTGATTGGGGGAATGGCTAAAGAATTGTGGTACATTAATGTGATGAGATATTACTGTACTCTAAGAAATGAATATAGAGAAACACGAGAAGACAGGTGAACGGAGGCAAAGTGAAGTTAAGTAGAACCAGAAAAATATTATATGCACTGATTACAACATTGTAAATGGAAGCAACAACAATAAAATGAAATTGAGTGTTGTGAAATTAAAATGACCAAGCTTGGTCTGACAGAGGAGATATGAGAATGTACCTCCCCCACTTAATTGCAGAGGTGGGAGAATATGGGTTTGGAACATTACATTTAATATCAGGATTGTGGGATGTGTTAGTCTATTTTGTTGAACTTTCCCTCCTCTTTTTAATTTTTTGTTACATGAGATGATTTTCTAGTTGGGGTGGGATATATCGGGAAATATGTATGATATGAAAACAAGATATCAATAAAATTTTACTTTTAATCTTACCAAGAATGGTGAGAGTTAAAACTTATTTAATGAAAGCTTGGTAAAAGACTCAACTGAAGAAAGTCATCCAGCAGCCATTTGAGAATAAAAATGGAAGGAGGGATATCAAACTGACAAAAAAAGGGACAGATGCACAAAGATTTTTTATAACAAATTATTTTCTGCGTTGAGTTCTGATGAGCTAGCATACTTGAACTCTAACATCACGGTCTTGGAAGTGCTCATGGAGGAGGTGGAAATGGTATCATGAAGAATAAAGATGGGAGTGGCCAGGTATGTGTATCTAAAGGAGAGCTGAGCTGCCACATAATTGTGAGGGTGTTGTTGGGTCACTTCCCAAGATGTCTGAAGGAAGGAAAGAAACCAAAGGCAGGGGGAAAAAAAACCTGAAACTTTATTAATACCGAAAGGTGATTGAGAAAAGTCAACAACAAGGGCAGCTAGGTGGTGCAGTGAGTAGAGTACTGGCCCTGGAGTCAGGAGGACCTGAGTTCACATCAGGCCTCAGACACTTGACACACTTACTAGCTGTGTGACCTTGAGCAAGTCACTTAACCCCAATTGCCCTGCTTTCCCCCCTCCAAAAAAGAAAAAAGAGAAAAGTCAACAACTAACAACCTGTATGCCTCCACACTGACTTATATAAAAGTGCCGGAGAATGATCTATGTACAAATCAAAGGCACCTTCAATGAAGATGTTAGTGGGTAATTGGCTTTCTTTCACAGGTAATATTCCACATCTTTACTAACACACAACTTGATAAAGGTTGGTGAGAATACAAGATACTACTGTGCTTGTTTGCTGATTATATAAAAGAAGCGTTTTATTCAATACAGCAAAATACCTCCTTCTCTCTTAAGGAGGTGTCTCCCATGTATATGTCAAAATTACTCAAGATTTCTTGAAGGATATTAATAGTAAAGACAACCTTGTTAGATGATCTCACTCATCAAATGTATTAGATAAGGTATAACAAGGAGGCTCATGCCACAGGCAATGGAGGCAATCTGACAGAGTCCACATTAAATAGAGATTCCTTTTGGATGGCAGAATTCTCCAGCTCTGTCTGTTTGTGGAGAACATAATTACATCATTTTCATTTCATTTCTTTCATCTCTTTCATGTCTTAATCCTGCTAAATTTTCATTTAAAAATTAATTTTTCCAATGAACAGATATCTATTTTCTCTTACTCCTCTCCCCCAATTGAAAAAAGAAAAACAAAACAAAATAAAACCCTTATAGCGAATATGAATAATCCAGCATAACAAAATCCTTCACTGGCCATGTGCAAAAAAATGGAATCTTTAGTCCACTGCTTCTCTGTAAGGAGGTGGGTAGCATGCTTCATCATTGATCCTCTGGAATTGTGGTTAGTCGTTTAGTAGATCTGACTGAGCCAGATTTTTCTGTATGTGTGTGTATATGTATACGTATGCATGTATATATGTGTGTATGTATACATGTATGTGTTTATATATATGGATAATACATATTTATGTATATGTACATATTTTTTTCCCTGAGTTCTTTATTGCATTTTTTAACGGATTTTTTTCCATGGGCCCAAACCAAATTAAAATGCAATTGATAAATATTTAACAAAATTGTGTATAAATAAAAATATAACAAAACATCAATATTACATTTTAAAACTATCGAAATGCTGCCTGCAGGGAAGGCACTGTGGATAATGCTATGGGCCTGGAGACAGGAAGACCCTGAGTTCAAATAAATACTCTGACCCCTACTAGCTGTGTGACCCTGGGCAAGTCACTCAATCTCTTTTCGCCTCTGACAACACCCGCCTCTCAGGGCTGTTGTGAAGACCAAGTGTGATCGTTGTAAAGCTCTTGGCACAGTGCCTGGCACATAGTAAGTGTTATGTAAATGTTAGATATTATGAAGTTAGCTATTACTAAAATAGAAGCCCCTATTTCTATTTGAGTTTGATACCTACCACTAATCTAGTCCAGTCTCATTTTCAGATGAGGTGACTGAAGCCCCCCAAGGCTAAGTGACTTGTTCAAGGTCATACAGCTCAATAAGAGTCAGAATTTGAACCCAGGTCCTGAAACTTATGGAATTTTTTTTATAAGGCTTTGTCATAAGCCCAGACCACCTAAGATGGAGGCCCCACATGGGCCAAAAAATCTCCTTTTGGGACTGGTATCTTTCCATTGGCTACATAACCACAAGTAGGTGAATCTTTGAATCTACCTGATTGAGGCAGTTTTTCTCTCTTTCTTGTAGTTTCTAGGGGTGAAAGACTCATCTGTTCAGAGCATGGATAACATACACTAAGCTGGATGGGGAAGGAGCCCCCTCTTTTTCCCTATAGGTCCTGTTGCCTTGAGAAATGGGCCTGAGGTTTTGGTCTATTTCTTTTTGTCTTTTTCAATTCTAGGTAAACAGAGTGGGGTCTCTAACCCACTAAGCTGATCCATGGGGACCTTGGGGCTCAGGATATTGCAATCAGACCAATATGAAATCCTTAAGAAGGCAGCGTACTGCCCAAAGAAGGCTTTGAACTTGAAACTTACTGGAACTAAGGCTATGTAGAAACTGGGCTAAACTGTGAATCTAATCTCTCTCTCCTTTCCAAGTGCTAAAGTGGGGGCGGGGTGCAGCGCCGCTCCCCAAGTGTTGGGGAAAATGTTTGTGTGTTTGTTCTTAGACTTTTAGAATAAATATTCCTTTGTAATAATCTAAATAAATATTTAGAATAAATATTCCTTTGTAAAATCTAATCTGGCTATTAAATGCTTAATTGGAACTGGGATGGTTGGAGTGTTTTACTTGGGAACTTCATCAGTGGGGGCCTTAAGCCAAGAGATGAGAATCTGACAAGGAACCAGAGAACCCTGGTGGATGGTTGAAGATGTAACACATCTGGCCTTCAGGCAGTGGAGGCCAGAGACATCTCACTACATTTGGTTGTGGCTCAGCCTACAGAGATGAGGATTAAATAGATGTATTGATTAATTGCCACAAAAGAGAGAGAGGATTCTTAAGGAAGAGACTTGGCCTTGAACTAGGAATGGCTGGTCCAACCAAGTAAGGACCTGGGAAGTATGGTAGAAGATTGGGTCTATATACTCTTGTGCTTCCTCCTACTGCCCGGGAGGTAGAGAAGACCCTCAGAGCTCAGCCAAAGGGGCAGAAGTGGAGAAGCTTCTGCCGATCCTAGATTAGGGGGTCTCTGCTCTTCCTGAAGGGGCATAGCTGCTGAAGGCACCAGCTGTAGCTGGCCCCTAGCATCAAGACTAGCTCGGCCCGAAGAATAGCCTAGAGTGATGGCAGAGCAGCAGGAGAACACAGGAGCTGTCCAGACCATCAGAGTGGCCTTTCCATGTCCTTCGAGGAGTGTTCCATTATAACTGCAGTGACCCACTTTGTCATTGGAGCTAAAATAGATGCTACACCCATCACTGGACTTTGTAGGTATAGTTAGGAACAGCTAGGTGATGCCATAGCTCACAAAGCGCCCTACAGGGAGTCAGGAAGATCTGAGTTCAAACTTTACCTCAGACACTAGCTGTGTGACCCTGGGCAAGTCGCTTAAGCCTGTTTGCCTCAGTTTCCTCATATATAAAATAAGCTGGAGAAGGAAATGGCAAACCACTCCAGGATCTCTGCCAAGAAAACCCCAAATGGGCTCATGGAGAATCAGGCATGACCAAAAAGACTGAACAACAATAATGCACATAGTTACAAAGAAAGGATGTTTCCAGACATTTCCCTGACCATATGTATTCCCTACATGTCTTCTATGTGATGTTAATTTTGATCCCACTCTTCCCCAAGGACACTGTACTTTGTTGGGAGAGCCCCGGGTTTATGGGCAGAGTGAAGTTTTTATTCCTGCTTCACCTTTTGAGGTTTTGCCTTTCTGTCTTTTTAGCTTTTGTTAATTGTCTGACTTGTTAAGTGAGGGAAAGTCCACCGATGGGGGCTCAGGATCTATAGTAGTAGATGAGTAGCTTGGCCCACTCTCATAGGGGCATCCCAGAACCCAGAGAGTAATTTTAGCAGCTACCCTTCCCAACTTTATAAATTTTATTTAATATATTTAGTTTTCAGCATTGATTTTCACAGGGGTTTGAATTACAAATTTTCTCCCCATTTCTACCCTCCCCTCCCACTCCAAGATGGCATATATTCTGGTTGCCCTGTTCCCCAGTCTGCCCTCCCATTTGTCACTCCACTACCATCTCATTCCCTTTTCCCTTCCTTTCTTGTAGGGCAAGATAAATTTCTATGCCCCATTGCCTGTGTATCTTATTTTCTTGTTGCCCACAAAAATTTTTTTGTTTTTGTTTTTGAACATCTATTTTTTAAAACCTTGAGTTCCAAATTCTCTCCCCTCTTCCCTTCTCACCCATCCTCCCTAAGAAGTCCAGCAATTCAACATGAGCCACATGCGTATCATTATGTATAACCCTTCC
>JAQQSZ010003669.1:0-14379 GCA_028646595.1 Phalanger gymnotis
GTCTCCCTGGATTCAGCCCTCTACTCTGCCTCTCTAGGCAGAGGGCTCTCAAAGCTGTATCTTAAATCAAATATACCTAGGCTTGATCTTTCATAAATGCTAGAATCCTATATCTCCAACTACTTTTCAGATGTTTGCATTTGATTATTTTTCCATCACCTCAAACTTAGCCTGTCCAAAACTGAGCTCATCCTCTTTAATTTTCTCTATCATGGAGATTTTCTAGTATAATAGGAAACGTAAAAAACCCGCACAAATCTGAATGCAGATTGAGGCAAACTATTTGCTCTCTCTCTCTTTTTTTCCTCTTTTTTTTTTTTAGTTTTGTTTCTTCTTCTCATGATTCATTCCATTGGTCATAAATCTTCTTTGCAACTTGACTATTGTGTAAATAAGTTTAATGTGAAGATTTATGTAGAATCTATATCGGACTGCATGTCGTCTTGGGAGGGGAGGGGGGAAGGGAGGAAAAGGAAGAAAATTTGAAACTCAAGAACACGTGAAACTAAGTGTTGTAAACTAAAAATAAAAAAATCTAATTAACAAAAAAAAATTTTAAAACCACACACACACCCCGAGATTATCGAACTTATAACAGTATATCAGTTTACTCATACACCTAGGCCTCCTTGAGCTAGACATATGGAGAAGAATTAAAAAGGAAGTAAAGAAGGATAAAATGCTTGTGATGCTCAGGGATTCTTTTCTATGCTGCAAGATTAAAGTTTTACTTTATGCCTTGCTTTGCAGACTTTTGATAAAGGAAGTAGAAGAAACTATACAGCTATGAATTTTATCTCCATTGCTGGCTTGGGATTCATGGATTTCCAGACCCTGTACAGCTTTATGCCATCTATGACGGTAGCTATGAATTCCCTCCAGAGGGTAACAACATGCAATTTCTTCTTCACATGAATCAGTATCTACATGCTCTTCACATGTTACAATATCCCCAAGCAGTCACCCCCGAGAAATTTTCCAGATTTGGGTTCAAAACTACTTGTTATAATGCTCATAAGTCCCCAACGACTAAATTTCTTCCCTTTAAATCAGTCAGGTTCTATCAGATGGATTCATTTTATAGTGAGAACAAGAACATTTTAAAAGGAATGAGAAACCAAGAAGAAATTTTAACAGCCAATACTCCAAATATACATGACCTCAATCAAAGCACTTCACCTCCTTCAAAAATCCTAGGGATGGACAGTGCTGAATCTAGCTTGGTTATGCCCTCAAGGTCAATCAAGGGAATCAGGATATGGTGCATTAATAACTGCCTATGGAATGTACACAAAAGGTGCTATATCTTAATAGCTTATTGCTATTGCTGTTAACTTCATAAATCATTAAAAAAAAATAAGAGTTGGCCTCTGCTCTCCCATTATAGGTGTAGTAATGAGCTTTCCAGGGTCTGAATGAATACAACTGGATTGAATCCACAGCAACCATAGAGAAAAAACTTACTATTAGATTGTGATTCCTACCTCCATTAGCAAAAGTCTACATCAAAAGAAGAAGGAAAAACCTTGATTGTCTCATGGTACAGGAAGAAATCCCTGAGCATTAGAAGGCGCTTTCTATCCCACTCCTTTGTTTCTTCTTCTGGTTCTTCCCTAGAATGTCCAGATGTGTAGACAAACCATTGTAGGCTTAAATGCTCCCTTGTTGGCAAGGGCAATTTGCTTTCTGGCCCCATTGTATCCTATGGTTATTGTATAATTTCAAGCAAAGTATCCTTCTAACACTGATAAGCAAAATGAATACACTTGATTAAATCACTTCACAGTTTTGGTTTGGACACTAGGGTTACTTTTATTTCTGCTAGAGGCATTATCCTTCTTCTAGTTTCCAAGGCTAGAAACTTTAAAGTCATCTTTAACTCTTATGTCTCTTTAATTCCCTTTTTTAAGCCGCCATCTGTGATGGGCTTTTCATCACAAAAGCCAAAGGAGGAACAAGTTTCAAGAGGGACAGAATAGTCAATAATTTTACATGCTTCCAAAAGGTCAAAGAGGAGGAAGAATCCAAAAAGGGCCTTTAGATTTCACTAAGAAAAGCAAACCTTCCATAAAGTAGTGTCAAGTTTCAGAGTTAAAGGAGGAGCTACATTGTAAGGTGTTAAGAAAATGAGCATATCAGAAATTTAAAAACAGGTGAAAAAATAATTAATAAATAAATAAAAACAACAGGTGTATACCATGTTTGAACAGCTTGACTGTGAGAAGAGGAAACAATGAATGCTAGGAAGAACTGTTCAAGGAAAGTTGTTGTTTGGTTTTGTTTTTTTTTTTAATTTAGGGGACACCAGAGTTTATGTGATAATAGAAGGGAAGAATTCTGTGAAGAACAGGAAACTAAGAAAGGAAG
This sequence comes from Phalanger gymnotis, assembly GCA_028646595.1. NCBI lineage: Eukaryota > Metazoa > Chordata > Mammalia > Diprotodontia > Phalangeridae > Phalanger > Phalanger gymnotis. Next base: position 2,368 of record JAQQSZ010003669.1, read on the forward strand.
AGGAAAATTGTGGGATCTCCTCCAACTGAGAAAGAGGATAAAGCCTTCCAGAGAGTTTTTTTTTCCCCTGCTACTCTTTTCTCGTTTCTCTTCTTCATCACCTCCACTTACCTGCAGTTGATGAGAAAAAAGGGTCACAAATAGTGTTGGTGATAGGCCTTTCAGTTCTTCTTTTCCTCACTGTAAGTACTGATTTAGTCCCTCTGGGAATTGTTCTTAGAACTGAGAAAATCATACAAAAGAAAGGCTAAATAAATGAGGAAAAAGTATCCTTATGTTTGACATAAAAAAAAGTGAATTACCATTATTGTAAATAACAATTACAGAAAGAAGCATTGATCCCTATATGCAAGATATAAAAGATAAAAGAACAGGTTTTAAGGAAACCAGGCAGTAAGCCTAATGAAAACTAGGCGGCAGGCTTAAAAGAAATTTTATATATTCTCTTTTTCTTCTTTTATTTCCACATGATTTGGGCTTTCTTAGGAGAATTGATGTTGATGAAGAAACATAACACATAGTGCATTCTCTACATGTAAATATGTGTGTGTTTATTTAACTTTGTGTTAAAGGAATACTTATGCAGATGTATAGATGACTAGAAAAGAAAAAGATAGCAATAGAAAAAGTGGGGAAGTGTAACCTTGGTCTGTCCTTTCCTGATTAGCTCCAGTTCAGGTGAATGAGAAAATGCTATAAGGATTGTGTTCTCAGGCTCTTATCATCTGAGGCTGACATGTGGTCCATGGGTATCCATCAAAGCCCTTTGTGCTTTGCCTTTTTGCATTTATTCTTTCCTGATTTAGGTAAAGGAATTTGGAGATGGCTATGATCTTGTGAACACTAAAAGGTGAGGAGAGCAAGTAATGTGAGTCCAGGAGCTGAAGTCCATATTGGAATCTGCTATAAGCCAGGCAGTGAGGAGTGAAGTTGTGATCTGACCAGGCCTATCTACCAGTAGTGGCTACTGATCAAGCACATTTGGAAGTGAACTCCATGGGTGGGTGTTATAGTGCCTTACATATACATAGAAAATGCCTAATAAATATTTGTTGAATAAAAAATTGCATCAAAGCTGAATCCCCTCTCCCCAGTGATGGAGGTGGTTTGGGGGGGGAGGGGAAGTGATGCTTGTATTTTTGTTCTTGCTGTTTTTTCCCTCACTTAATAGTATTTATTTTTTCCATTTACATGAAAAAATAGTTTTCAACATTCACTTTTATAAGATTTTGAGTTCCAAAATTTTTTTTATCCTTCCCTACCCCCTCCCTGCTCCCCAAGACCTCAAGCAATCTGATATAGGTTATACATATACAATCATATTAAACATATTTTCACAATAGTCATGTTGTGAAAGAAGAATCAGAATAAAAGATAAAAAACATAAGAAAGAAAAAAAGAGAGAAAATAGCTTTGATCTGCATTCAGATTCCATTGTTCTTTTTCTGGATGTGGATAGCATTTTCCATCATGAATCTTTTGGAACTGTCTTAGATCATTGCATTGCTCAGAAGAGCTAAGTCTAACAAAGTCAGTCATCACACAATGTTGCTGTTACTGTATTCAATGTTCTCCTGGTTCTGCTCACTTCACTCAGCATCGGTTCATGAAAATCTTTCCAGGTTTTTCTGAAATCTGCCTGCTTACCATTTCTTTTTTTTATGTAATGTATTCATTTTCAGTTTTCAACATTCACTTCCATAAGTTTTTTTTAAATTTTATCCTCCTTCCTCCCCTCTCCCTCCCCAAGACGGCATGCAATCAACATGGGCTCTACACATACATTCCTATTAAACACATTTTCCCATTAGTCATGTTGTATAGAAGAACTATAACAAATGGGAGAAGCCATGAGAAAGAAGACAAAACAAAACAAAAGAGAAAAGCATCTGCTTCGCTCTGCATTCCAACTCCCCATAGTTCTTTCTCTGGATGTGGATGGCATTTTCCATCATGAGTCCTTTGGAAAAGTTTTAGGTCCTTGCATTGCTGAAAAGGGCTAAGTCTACCAAAATCAGCCATTGTACAATGTGGCTGTTACTGTGTACAATGTTCTCCTGGTTCTGTTCACTTCACTCAGCATCAGTTCATATAAGTCTTTTCAGGCTTTCCCAAAGCCCTCCTGCTCATCATTTCTTATAGCACAATGATGTTCCACTACATTCACGTATCATAACTTGTTCAGCCATTCCCCAGTTGATGGGCATCCCCTCAATTTCAAGTTTTTGGCCACCACAAAAAGAGCTGCTGTAAGTATTTTGTACATGTGGGTCCTTTCTCCATTTTTATGGGATACAATCTTTGGGATACAGTCCTAGGCTGATCATCATTTCTTATAGAACAATAGTATTCCATTACATTCATATACAACAACTTGTTCAGCCGTTCCCTAACTGATAGGCAATTTCCCCTCAACTTCTAATTCTTTGCCACCATAAAAATAGCTTCTTTCTATGTTTTTAAATATCTCCTTGTAAAAGTAAGTGATATTAATAGATTAACTAATTACTGGCAGTTAGTAGTTAGGGTAGAACACAGGGTGGGGAGGTTGAACCCATAGCATTAGAGAATCACTCCCAATCACTATCAAGTGTACCCCTAGAACTCTGAAGGTCAGATGTAGCCTTGCTCTGGGATCCCAGATCCATCAGCAGAAGAGGAAGTTTGAATAAGGATACCTGAGAGCTAACATGGATTACATAAATAAGCATTTAACTAAAAAATTTCCTGAGAATAATATTATCTAGGCACACAATAACATGCAGTTGCATTTGTGGCCTTGTTGACTATAACATCTACCCAAGAGGGACCCTCAGGAAAATCTTAGTGGAAAATGCTGGGGCAGAGGCTAAGGGGGTGCTGGTGAATGTTTAACAACTGGCTTTCCGGGGAGGAAAATATATGCTTGACACATTTTAAAAGTTTAATCTGCATTATTAATTTTTTCTCTATCACTTTCTTAAATCTAGACAATAAACAAAAAATAAATAAATCAAGGCCTGATTTATAACATTTGTTGATTTCCAAAGTGGAAATGTTCACACTGAAAATTTAGCAAATGACTCGAAAGTCAGATCAAGCTGGTTCTGCTATGCTCCTGAAAAGAGGGCAGGAGATACTTTAAGGTTGCCTCTATCTCTGCCTATGGAAATCCTATCTCTCCTTCAGTCCTAGCCAGACCTGCCTCCTTTGGAAAGCTTTTGCTCATGCCCCTTGCTGGAAGAGACTGATCTTTCCTTTACGACCTATGATCGCTCATGTCATTTGTTTATACATTTTAAAAATTACTCTTATCATATTTATATCTATTCTGTTTCATTATGTGTGCCCATGTACAGGAGCTCCCCTGATTAATGGTAAACTCCTTAAGGGCAAAGACCATCTTGTTTATCTTTTTCTCCCCTAATGTATATAGCATAATACCTTAACACACTAAATAACACCTAATAAATATTTGTTGAATTGAAAAAAATTGCCAGGTCCTATTCAAATTCTGCAAACCAGATAGATCTTCTTTAATCTAACAAATTATAAAATTATTTCTACAAATGATATAAAATGCCTAAAATTGAATAACTTTCATAAACCTAGAAAGTGGTTAGCTTTGATATTCATACATCTTCACATACATTGACACATGATGTATGAGCCATTTTCCTTTTGAAAATGGAACTAAAATATATTTTCCTCCTTAAAAAAAACCTCAACTATTAAAATGCTAAAAAAAAAAATAAGTTGTTTATCAAATATGCAAGGATGGAAAGGTTAATAAGGAAACATTCCTGTCCTGCTCCATACCTATATTTATATGCTAGTGAGTGGAAAGAGATATTATCTAATTCTTCCTAACAATATAGACAGGATGACTAAGGGAAATCTCCCTACAAATGTAACCCCTAAAGGCAGAAAAATCTGGCCTACTTTCAACTTGGAAACATCTGCAGCACCAATTAGTCAACCTGGATTTATGTCATGATACTGATCCAGCAAAAGGATTTATAAAACCCAGGTCAGAAATCCTATGTAACTGCCTAGTATATTTCATACAATAAAATGGATTGGAGTTTACTAACTGTCACAAGTGATCTGTTGACAGAAAACATCTCAACGTGACCTTGAAATTGGAAGTCCGCCAAAAGAAACAGTAATACCAGTGTCTAATTGCTTCTTAAAACTGCTTTCCATTGACATAGGTTGAGAGGGCTGATAGATAAATCCAGATAAAAGCTGCTAGGGCAATACTAGTTTCAAGTAAAACTTTTGGTCAAGGACTAGGACTAGACATAGAGATGAGAAAAAATACTTCATTGGCAGTATTGGATGGTCTAAATAAGATAGAATTTGCATAATGGTATGAAAAATCTGCTCAAAAGTGGTGACATTTAGAATTTAGAATGTTGAGTTCCTTATAGAAGACATTTAATAAGTGTTTGTTACTGAATGTATTAATCACTGCTCTACTTCACTCCTGTTTAAGCTAAATGTAGTTTGGCTTAAACATGAATACATATTCTACTTCACCTTCAATCCATGGTAATCTAGCACTCTCCCAATTAACCACCTGGGCTTAGAGCAGACCATTAAGAATGACTGTGGTTTCCTATATGACTCTGACCCTCCAAAATGACTCTGGGCTTCTCAGAGGTTCCCATGGCCCTCCCGAAGGTGGTTTAGGAGTCATCTATAACCCAGCAATAATGCCTACAAAGTAATTTTCCCTTGAAATGCGATACAAGGTAATACCACAATTCAATCCAACAAATATTTGGGGTTTTTTCAATGCATTAAGTCTCTTTATTTAGTTACCAAGATATGATTCCATAATTTAGCCCTCTAAGAACTGATACACCCAATGACCAACAACTTACTGTTATATCCCTAAGTACATCTGAATCACTGTATTCTTTAGGATCAACAGATCATTTACCTATTCTGTGATCTTTTAAACATTTTAATTTTATAAGAATTTCAAACCGCCTCTAGATTATGACATGTCTTCTATCAGAGTACTTATGGAGAACAAAAAGGAATCAGATTGCTTAATTTTATATATTTATTCAGAAGGTGGTCACCCTTTGAAAAAATAAAAGGGAATATTCACAGGCAGTAATTTTTCATGTATAATTCTATGTTTTCAAAAGTTCAGTTTACGTGGTAACTTTTATAATTGTGATATTACTCATATATGAAGCTTTATGTGTTCAAGTATTTTGCATGATGTCTGATGTGCTCATTAACAAAAGTTCCAATAAAGTAGTAGTTATGATCTTGTCATCTAAAAACAATTTGAATTTTCTGTTCTACACAGGCATCTATAAAGCTGTCAGGAAGCAATTGCCCATCTTTAAGGAACTGGTCATCTTTGCTTGATTGATTAACATGTCTAACTGAGAATCTGGATAAGACTTCACAAGATGAGTAGCATCATATGCCCCCCACTTATTTTGATCTAATCTTAAATATCCACTGAAGGCCTCTTTCCCAGTTTTCTAAGGTTCTTCAGTGGCATTCACATAAAAACTGGCACTAGAACCAAAGTCCCAGCTGTCATCTTCTCCTTTGATATTGTAGCCATGTGGATGGTGTCTGGTGCAATGACAATGAAGCCATGTTCTGCTGGAGCTTGGTGATAACCAGCTTTTGTGATAAAATTTTGTTCTGTGCAAGTTAAACCAGACAGTCCATGAAGTATAAAACATTTTCTAGTTTCTGCCTTCGATGGTAAGTAGATTCCAAATTTCATTTTTCATTTTAGTTCCACGCTGTCATGCTCATATACTTTCTGAAACTGCTCAAAGCACTTATTGTTGGAAATCTATTTCAAGGCCATAGTTTCTTTGCTATTCAGTTACTGCTGTTTTCCCACACACTGACACAAGGTGTATGATCCTAGGTCAGTGTAGGCAGCAGTAAAGATGGCCCCAGTAAATATTTGTTAATCACCTACTATGTTGATGGCATAAGACTGAAAAGGTCTATATATCATTGAATTCTCTGAGATGAAGGCTTTTGTCTGGTGTCCATAGCTTTCCAAATGCCTACCACAGTGTTAAGTAACAAATATTTGTTAAATTACATGACAATATGCTAGGTACTCGGGATATAAGGCAGAAATATGTTTGTCCTCAATGACCTTACATTCTAATAGTGGAATACAACATGTACACAAATAAGTATGATGTATGATAGATCGTGATAAAGACGAAGGAGTGATAAAGTGCTAAAAGATAATTAGAAGATGAGATCTCTTTCAGCTGAGGGATCAGGAAACCTTCATGGAGGAGGTGGCACCTAAGATGAGCCCTAAAGGAAGAGAATGATTTGAACAGGTAGAAATGTGAAGAGAGCATATTACAAGAATGGGGGACCTCTCAAACAAAGGGATGGAGGCAGAAGAGCACAAGACAAGACTGGGAAACAAGTAGTCATCATCCAGTTAGGCTCCAGAATTTGTGAAACAGAATGGTACATCATGAAACTGAAAAGGTAAGCTGAAACAAGACTTAGAGGGAGGGAAAAACTTAAACGTCAAGCTAAGGAGTTAATGTTTTATCTGGGAGGTAATACAAAGCTACTAAAGAATTCCAAAGTTAGGAGTAATGTGGTCAGACATGCATTAGAAAGATTATTTTGGTAGCTTGGCAAAGGTGGGATTAAAGTTAGGGTGAGGCTAAAAATGCAAGCGGGAAGACCAATTAGGAAGCCATTGTAAAAGCTCAGGGGAGCTGTCATAATGGCCTGAACCAAGGTGATGGCTGTGAAAATTGTAAGATACAAAGGTATATAGATATAGATATAGATATACACACATATGTGTCTATGTATACGCATGTATATATGTATACAGGGTGTTCCTAAAGTCTGGACACATAGGCAAAAATGCATATTTTCAAGAAATGAAATGAATGAAATTTTCAACATTTTATTTGATTGGAATATTAACAAATAACATCTTCAGTTCATTTGTCTTGCAAAGGTTGATGTGCTTTACAAGATTCCCTTGAACTAGAGGCAATAATTCCACATTGCCATCAATTGCCTATGTGTCCAGACTTTAGGAACACCCTGTATATACATGTACATATACATGTATGTGCATATAATATTGTAGGAATAAAATCAACAGTATTTGACCACAAAGTAAATATGGGAGTTGAGGAAAAGTGAAGAGTTTAATATTAATCTGAAGATTCAGTCCCGGTTAATTAGATGGATAGTGGTATCATCAATAGAAATAGGGAAGTTGAGAGAAAGGAGTAGATGGTGAATTTAACTTTGTACAAGTTGGGTTTGAGGTGCCAATAAGATATCCAGATAAATTTATTCAGCAACAGGGCTGAAAATAGGAGTCTGGAGCTCAGGGTAGAGATTTAGACTAGATCAGTAGATGTTTTTTAGTCGGCTAGGGAAAAGTAATATTAAAATCATGGGAATAGATGAGCTCATCTAGAGAGGGAGAAGAGAATTGGGATGGAGTCTTGGGAGACAGATACCTTTAAGGGCTAGGAAGAGGATGATGGACCAATAAAGAGGACTGATAAGCAATGGTCAAACAAGTGAGAGGAGAAGCAGGAGAGAGCAGAATTATGAAAGGCAAGAAAGGATAAATTATCACAAGAGATGGAGTGCCCTACATGTCATATACTGTAGACAGGTCAAGAAGGGTGATGACTGAGAAAAGACTAGATTTGGAAGTCAAAAAGTCATTGGTGAGCTTTGGAGACAGAAATTTGGCTAGAGCGGTAAAAGAATGGAAGTCAGATTGATTCATCTCAGCTTATATCCTATCTTTGGCAAAAAGCTTTTCCCAGGTCCCCTCAATGCTAGTGCCTTCCCTGTGATATTACCTCCAATTTTTGGGGTATGTAAATCTCATTTATACATAGTTGTACACATGTTGTCTCCCACATCAGACTATAAGATCCTGGAAGGTAGGGATGGTTTTTGCCTTCACCTTTATCCCCAGCACTTAGCACAGTGCCTGGCACATAGCAGGCATTTAACAATGTTTGTTGACTGATTGACTAAGATTGCAGGGGGTTGTGAATTACTCAGTAAGGAAGGCAGTAAGTATATATTACCAATTCTAGAAAGGGGAGAAGAAACTAAACAACAGTGAAGGCATGGTAGGGTCAAGGGAAGAGGTGGGTTTTGTTTTGTTTTTTTTTTGGTTTTTTGTTTTTCAAAATAGAGAATCTTGAGAAAGTTTTTGTATAGAGAAGGAGTATAGAGAAGGAGTATAGAGAAGCAGTAGAGGGAGAGACTGAATACAGGAAAAAACGGAACAGGGGGGCTGAATCAAAGGTACAACTGAAAGTAATAGGTTTGGCAAGGAGAGCCGCCAAATTTTCTGACACTAGATAAAAGGAGAAGAATATGGGTGAAAATAAAAATGATTTTCATAGATCTAAATCTGAGGCTTCAAGGGCCATCTAGTCCAAAACTTTTTTTTACATATGAGGAAACTGAGACCTGTTGACATTAAGTGATTTGCTCACAGTCACAAAGGCAAGTTTTGGAGGCAATATTTGAAATCAGGTCCTCTGATTCTAGAGTCAGTGCTCTTTCCTTTGTTCTATGAGAGCTCACAGATGGCCTTTATCCTCTCAGTAAAGCATGATACAAGACCATTTTGTAAGAGAGGACATTAGAGATAGGGCTTAAAGATTGGGGCTTAAAGAGAGGGAAAGTTTAAAATAATAACTGATGGAAAGGGGAAAAGAAGTCAATCATGGATGAATAAGAGAATTGTCATAAAGCTCCAGTTAAGTTTAGCCAGCACTAATTTGCAGTAGACTACATAGTTTTGTGTATAATCCTCTTCTTCTGTTACATTATATATGGAAATGCTCATTTTATTTGATGTTTGTTAAGTTCAGAATTTAAAAAAATTCAATGGACTCAATCAACATGGTTTCATGACTTCTTTCCCTAGGTCTTAGCAGTTTGATAAGAAGAATGGAAAAGGCAGATTGTAGGGAACAAGAGGGCCTGAGGATGAGCAGGTTAGGAAGATTGACAGGACAAGGGGGGAAAGGATTAAGAACAGAAAAATGCCTGCTATAGAGTCATGCCAAATGTAAAGACCATGGAAGAACTGAAGGGAAGCCAGAACAGAGGAGAGCTGGGGTGTGACTACCACCCCTGTTGGTTGCTGAGGCAGGACAGGTAGATTTGAGAATGATCAGCATAGGGATGGTAATTTAATCCATGGGAGCTGATGGGATCACCAAGTGAAGTGGTATAGAGGGACAAGAGGGCCCACAACAAAACCCTGAGGGACACCTACAATTAAGAGGCATAATTTGGAGGAGGATCCAACAAAAGAGACAGAGAGGGATGGGTCAGATAGCTAGGGAGAAAATCAGGAGAGAGTGGTGTCCCAAAAACCTACAGAGAAGAGAGAAGAAAGAGAGAATGATCCCACTGTCAAAGGCCTCAGAAAGATCAAGGAGAATAAGGACTGAGAATAGGCCATTGTATATGGCGACTAAGAGATCATTAGTAACTTTGGTGAGAGCAATTTCAGTAGAATAAGGCCAGAAGCCAAATTGTAAGGGATTAAGAAGAGAATGGGAAGAGAGAAAGTACAGGCACCTATTGTAGATAACCCACAAAGGGCAGAGATATAGGACAATAGATTAGCAGGGATGAAAGGATCAAGTGAGTTTTTTTTTCGGGCTAGAGAAAAATGTTTCTGGGCAATAGGGAAGGAGCCAGTAAAGAGGGAGAGACTGGAACTAAATGAAATAATGCGGATGACAGAGTGGGGCAATCTGTTGGAGGAGACAGGATAGAATGGGATCACTTGAACAAGTGGAGGGTAAGGAGTAAGGAATAAGGCCACTTCACCATGTAAGACAGGGTTAAAGGAATAGAGAGTGGCAGAAGGCATTTGAATGATGGGAAATAAGGAAGAGGAGAAAAAAGAGAATTCACAGTAAATGGCCTCAGTTTTTTTGTTTGTTTTTTCTGTAAAATATGAGGCAAGGTTCTCCGCTGAAAGAGTGGAGGGAAAGGGATCCATGGAATGTATGAGGAGGGATGGAAGAGTTGCTGTGGAGATTGGAAGAGTGAGTCGATAAGGGAGGTACAGTAGCATTCCCTAGCAGACATGAGGCCCTACTGACTGGTGATTAATCATGTCTAGGACTTTCTCAAAACAGGGAAGTATAAAGGTACTCCATGTATTCAAATTTAAAATAAAAATTATCTATTTCTTACATACAAAATACTCACAACATGAATCGCCTTAAAACAAGATTCAGTAACTTAATTTATAACTATTTTTATAATTTGCTAGAAAGCTTATACTTAATCAAGCCTCATGCAAATCATGAACCAATTTGCAGGACTACTAATTGGCCCTGCACTATCTATCTCAAAGTCTCTATCTTCTGGCAAGCCAGGCCATATGCTTTGGCTCCTCCTCTTGTTGGTGGATGTGTTCCCTGATGCGGAAGTCTCTATCGTTGCCAATCAGTTCCACTCAGTGGTCACAGAATCTCCAGATCCTGAGGTCCCAAGGTCACCTCCAAGCATAGCTAGGTCACCTTGAGGATAACATTCTGCCACCTACTCAGAAAAAGCAACACAAAGTAGAAAAGGCATTCTAAGAAACCCATATTCCCTACTGCTTCCTGCCTAGCTTGGCACAATCCCTGCCTCTGAGGTTCATGCAGCACAAATACCTTTAAATTTAATGCTGATTTCTCTTGTGTATTTTTAGATCCTGCAATATTAGAGAATGATTTCCGATAACACAGTGACCGTATAAATGTGTTCTTCTTTACATCAGAAGGAGCTGCATATAGACCCACAGAAGTCATTTGCAAGCTTCAGGAGTGTAGAGGGCCAGCTCTGAGAAAGTCCATTCTGGGATATAGATACAGGCCAGGTTTTCCCTGGGGCCTGTTCTTGCCCTTGGGCTAATAACTCGGCATGTGGGCTCTCTATACCCACCTCGGAATACAAGTGCTGTTTAGGATGAAGGCTCTCCAAGCCTCTTCGGTATATACCTGCTCTCTCCAATACCCGCCACGGTGGCACACACGTACTAAACACCACCTGTGGACTATTAACACAATATTGTTTATGGCAAAAGGGAACAAAGCACAAGGAAGTCATGCAATGCAAATGTTTTCGCACGTGGACTTGTTGATTAGGCTTGCCTTAAAAGGTATATAAGTCCTGTCCCTCAGTTTAATAAATGGAGCTGTTCTTTACTCTTCCACCTAGCCCATATTTCTTTTGACTCTCTGCGGCATTTGGCCGCCACCAGCTATTTTGGCACCATAGCCGCTGGCGGCACAGGAGTATGTATCAGACTTTGTTAAACAGAATGCCTCATTCTCATTGTCAAGTACATGTTGATTTTGTTTTTAAATTGACAATCTTTTTATATGTTATTTATTTACTTTGGGTACATTCAGGAGGGTTTCCTTGATTATGAAACATTGAAGCTTCTGGATTAAAGATGCTGTGTTTTTTTCGTGGCACAGAACAATGCAAAAAACAATTCTCTGAAGCCAAGTTTAAGGACATTTTAAAGTTTGCAAAACACTTTACAAATATTATCTTGTTTGATCCTCACAACAATCATGGAAGATAGGCATGTTTCAACAATCTCGCTAGCAGCTTCTGTAGGGGTGTAAGATCCACCAACAACCAGTACCCAGAAAGCTGCCAACACAGGTTCTTTGATCTGCTTTACTGAGGAAAGTAACTTTAAGGGGTTAACAACCTTATATCAAACCAACATACAAATATCATTCACTTAGTTCAGGGGAAAAAGCCAGCACCCTAAACTTCAGAGCAAATACGAGCAAATTACTATACAACATCAACAGACCTTGTCTGATTCAAATCACAATACATAGTTACCAGCACCAACATCTGGGTTGCAAAGCTGGGGGGCAGTTTGCAGCTCTCAACACTCCTTCCATGAGTGTGCCCCAAAAATCAAATGCCAAGCTCTCAGTTACATCCAGTTCGGAGCCCTGAGGGCTCTGA
>JAQQSZ010003670.1:0-14378 GCA_028646595.1 Phalanger gymnotis
TTTAGCTTGGAGAAGAGAATATGAAGCCTAAACAGGTTAACTACATTAAAATATTTGAAAGGCCACTATGTAGAGGAGAGAATTAACTTGTTCTGTTTGACACAGAGGACAGAAGAAGATGCCATTTAAAAAGCTGCAAAGAAACAAATTTAAGATTGATGTTAGGAAAAAAAATTCTTAACAATTAGAGCTATCCATGCCTGGAATAGGCTGCCTTATGACGCAATTGGCTCCTGCTAATTGAAGGTTTTTAAATAGAGACTAGATGACTACCGTCTGGATAAACTGTAGAAAGAATTCTTCCTAAAGTATGGTTTGTAGTAGATGGACCCTGAGGTTCCCTTGTGATCGTATGATTCTATGATTTTTTGTATTGAAAAATTGGATCTGAAGGACAAATCGGCCAGTTTACTCTGTCCAAGTTATAGTTTATAATCAAAAATACACAAACACAAAGAAATACTCATACATGTCCACATGAAATTATGTGCACATATGCACATATAATATATATATATAAGCATATGTGTGAGTATATACATATATGCATATGTGTATATGTTTGCATATACACATATACCTACATGCATGCATATGTATCCTTCAATTTATGAAAGATTGCCCATGAACTAATAAAATTAAACAAAGTTATGCTTTGCTGGCTTTGGAAATTGAATCAGTCAGAGCAAATTAAGTTAAAGGATCAATAGAGATGGATTCTTCTAGATAGAAAACACGGATTTATGTGTCTTCTTACTGCTTAAAGGACTGTTTATTATATCTCATTTGCAAACTTTCAAATACAATACATTGCTTCCACTTAAGTAGCAAGTAACTCTTAAAAATCCATGTTGTCCCACTGCTGGACCTGGTAATTCTTGGAACACATGAAGTAAAATTAAATTTTTAGATGATTTGATTACCACATTACATTTTAATCTTATGGTTCCAAGGTTTTTGTTCTAAAAGGTTATCATCCCCATATGGCCTCCTGGTAGATTTTATTCTTTTTCTTCTAATGTAAAAATTTAAAAAGACAGGAGTTCTGAGATTCTCCTGGGAATAATGTCACTTTATTTTATGCTGAGCATATTTTTTTACACAGTTTGCTTTGAGGGTGTGAGGACTGTATTTGTCCAATGCCAATTATCAGCAGATATTCAAGGAGGGAAAAGAAAAACAAAATAAATAAAAATATCTTGAAATGAATGTATGCTCCTGCAAATTCATATTATACCTCCCCACCTTTTCCTCAATTTGGTCCAAGCTAAGCATCATGTTTAGGAAACACATATTATTGCAAAATTTACTGGGGCTGCCTGCCTCCCTTTCCTTTCCCTACCCTCATTTGGTGCAATCCCAATTGCCTTTTAGTCAAAATTAAATCAATTTTGTTCCTATGCATCTCCAAATCACCCACTATAGGGACCCAGGAGAACAGATGGATGGTATTCACTCATTCACTCATCAAGTCTTTTTGTCTGACAAATATCATTTCCATCACCCACATAAGATGACAATGTCATCTTTTAGGGTCATGGTGACTATCAGTAATTGTTTATATCTTCCAACCAGTAATGCAGTGAGTTGAATTTCATTATAGCTGCAGCTCCTCTTTTCTCAATTAGAGATGCTCTCTCATTTTTGGGATTAAGATCCTGCACTTAGAACCCAGGACACTGTGTTTCTAATGTGTTTGACCTGCAGTGATTGAATAGTACACCAGCATGGAGACAATAGAAATACATTATCTGAACTTGCTGCCTACTTAGGAGGAGTTTATGACCTTCCTGAGAAAATTGGAGTCAATACATGTTCAATAATAATAATACTTCATATTTATGCAGTATTTTAAGATTTGCAAAGTTCTTTACCTATAACTTATTTCTTCCTCACAATAATTCTGTGAGGGTATTATAATTAACCAAATTTGAGAGAAAGCAATAAAAAAGAGTAGTGGATTTGGAGTCATAGGAATTGTGTTCAGATGATGCTTCTGCCATTTAGTACCGATATGACCTTTGTCAAGTTTTATCATCTCTCTATACCTGTTCCTTAGTTGTAAAATCAGAAAGTATGAATATGTCCTCTGAGGTCCCTTCTGCATTAGGAAAAAGACGTATAGAAAAATTGTGACTTATCCAGTTATATGAGCTAGTAATCATCAACCCATCATCAATCAAATGTTGAAACACAGCTATTCCTGACTTCAAATCTAGCCTTCTATCCACGATGCCTTTAAGCCTTCTTTCTGGACAATGTTTTTTTGAAGAAAATCCCTGTTCCTCCATCATATTCCTATTTTGATGCCTCACTGTGGCATTAAGGCGATCTTATAGCAGGACTTCTTAACTTTTGGTGTCATGGACCCTCTTGGCAGTTTGGTGAAGCCTTTGGACCCTTCCTCAGAATGATCATTTTAAATATGTAAAATATATAGGATCATAGAGGAACCTAATCATTTTGAAATGCAATCGACTATCCATTCTCCATCTCTCTCTCTCTCTCTCTCTCTCTCTCTCTCTCTCTCTCTATATATATATATATATATATATATATATATATGTATATATATACATATATATATACACATATATATACATATATGGATCTGTGCATCATTCACAAGTCCCAGGTTGAAAACCCCTGCCCTAAATTCTCAGACCTTATGCTGGTGGATCACAAGCTCAGAGAAGTCCTATTGAAACACAAAGTCTTTACGTACAGGTCCCGTGAATAAATGTGTGCCTGACATCCAAAAAACAACCCTGCCAAGTTCAGAGAGGCTCATCACCACCAGAACTGTCTGCCAGCCTATGATTTTTGTTTGCTTGTTTTACTACAACAGCTGATCATGACAACCAAATAAGTTATGGAGAGGGAAGGAGTATGAACTGCATCTGTAGAGGGGATAGATACCCATAGCCATGAAAGTATTCATGCTTCTGTGCAGATTGTAGGATTTAGAGCCAAGCTCTAAGAAAGCTTTTTCTGATCCACAGCAATAGAAATGGAAAGTACAATAACAACCAAACAGTTGAAACTAAATACTTTGGAATTATAATGACCAAACCTGGCCCTTAAAAGAGATATTTTTTTCTGCTATACATACTTCTGAAATACTGCATATGACATCAAACTTTAAGATGTTGTTTAATTTTGTGGAAGTTCTTTCCCTTCTTGTCTTCATATTTTGTTATAAGGGATGCAAGAGTAAGGATAGAATGGGAAATATAGAGAGTGTAAATAGTGAAATTTTCAATAAGATTTATTTTTAAAAAATCATGTCATTCAAACCCCTCATTTTACAGAGGAGCAAAAGGGAGGACAGAGTGTTTCAGTAATTTGCCCAAGATCAAGAAGCAGGCATAAAGGAGCACTAGGATTCAAACTCAGATATTAAAGCATAAATAGCTTTAACATTTGTTTGAAAGAGTTTATTTGTCATAATCATACACATTAGATATTCTATATTCCAACCAAATGACCTACATGGTATTCCATTATGTGATATTTCTGAGTGCTTTTGCATTGAATGCGGAAGCATGAATAAAACGTTCTCCTTCCTCACCTCCACCTTTTGGAAATCTTAGCTCATTTCAAAACTCAGTTCAAAACTCTTTATTTGTTGTTTTCCTTGTTCTTTTTACTCCTCACTCCTGTATGTTGTATGTTTGTGTGTGCTCACAATTGCTCATATGTCTTTGCATTTTCCTAGTATGGGCAATCCACTAGAATGGTTTAAGAAACTAGCTAACAAGGCTGAAAAAAAAACCAAACCAACAGAAAGCAAACTTTTGATGATTTGAAACAAAATGCCTCATTAGTACACCAGTTTTTACAATAATTATATCAAGAAGTGAAGTGACAACTTCTAAAAAGATTAACAGTCTTTCTTTTTGGAACAGATTTCTGAAAGTATTCCATTCCAATTCCAGTCCATTCCAATACCACTGTGTATCAAATAAATCATTTTTAGTTTCTGTTAAGTAGTTTAGTGAATGGAGAGCACTGAACTTAGAATCAAGGAGACCTGGGTCCAAATCCTGTTTTGACAACTTAGTAACCATGTGACCCTAGGCAAATTACTTAAAATCTGTGGGCTTCAGTTTCCTCATTTGTAAAATGAAGAGGTTATAGTCAATGATCTCTAAGATCTCTTGCAGCTCTAAATGTATAATCCTATGAAATATGGCTGATAGCCCTCAAAGAAAAGACTTCCTGTTTCTGTCACCAGTGACATAACTTTTCATTACCACTGTGTAGGGAATCGGAGAGGATTTCTCCTCCAAAGGCTGTGACCTGGAGATTCATGGGTTTTCTCTTTTCACCCTTGAAACATTTATCCTCAAAATATCCATGGAAAAACATTATACTTCCAGCTATTGCACACAACATCCCATTACAATGTGAAGGAATCTTCAGATTATAAATTGCATTCAGAATAAATAGTTGGCAGGTATACTCTATTAGGTTATTCAATTTGGCTTGACTAATAGCAGAAAACATTTTCAAAGGTTCTATTATTTATCTCTTCTTCCCTCCCCACTCCCTACCCCTTCAAGCTCTCAGCTTTTTATTCAAGGTTTAGTATGAAGTACTTCCATTGTGGAAACTTCTTCTATTTTCGCAAATTCACAACTCCTTGGAAATTTCTAATCTTTGAGAGTTGTCTAGGTCACTAAGATGTACAGCGATTTGCTCACTGTTTCACAGCTAGTATGTGTCAGCAATAGGATTTGAACCTCAGTCTGTCTGACTCCATGACCACCACCAACTGACATTTATAGAGCATTACAAAATTTACAAAATGTTTTACAAGCATTATCTCATTTGATTCTGGTGACAGTACTATGAGATAGGTGCTATTATCATCCTCATTTGATTTATGAGGAAAAAAAAGCACAATTTGACTTGAAAAAGACACTCTCTCTGCTCTGGATATTTTCTATGACTGTCCTCCATGCACGGAATACTCTAATTCCTCGTCTCTGCCTCCTAGCTTCCTTTAAGTCTCAGCTAAAATCCTATTTTCTGCAGGAAACCTTTCCCAACCCTTCCTAATTCTAGAAACTTCCATCTTTTAATTATGTCCTACTTATCCTGCACATAGCTTATTTGTATATACTTGTTTCTTTGTCATCTTCCCCATTAGACTGTTGGGCAGGAAATGTCTTTTGCTTCACTTTATATCCCCAGCCCCTCAGCACAATGAAGTAAGTATTTAATAGATGTTTATTGACTGACTGACTTTAACAGCATCACATACTTACTGTCAGAGGCAAGATTTGAATCCAGGCCTTCCTGTCTCCAAGTCCAACATTCTCTCTACTATTACTGAAAGAAAGACTCTTAGAATTTTGAGGAAAAAGGGAGAAAGGATAATCCCTACTGAGAAAATGTGTAAACTAGATATATGTATTAGCAGGAATTGTTATTTATTTAATTCTTGTTCTACAGACGCACCAAATCTTTGTTCTAAAAAAAAAACTATGCATTCACTGAAGAGAACAGTCACCGAGTAGCAATAATAATTTCCAGTCAAGAAGAGACAACAGACATTCATGAGCCCATTGAGGGCTGAGAGGCAAGAGTCCAATCCCTCGCAAAAGCATATTAGCATTCTGAAATGTTTACAATCTCAGGACCACTGTGTGGAGTTAGAAATATTAATGTTTCACATGGAAGAATTTTTTAAAGCTTCTCTTCCAGTTTATCACAATCCACATTTAAACAGAGCTTTGCAGTTGATAAATGCTTCCCTGATCAGATAGTGGTGTTATCACTTTAAAAATGAAAATTCTGAGGTGTAGAAAAGTAATGCATTTTCTCCAGTGTAACACAGCTAATCGGGGTCAGAGCTGGGACCTGAACATGGTTCTCATGCCACCCCCCACCCCAGACAATGTTCTTGCAATAACACTGAACAACAAGAACTGGTATTGGTTTGTAGTCTAGACATTAACAAGAGATCACATATACATGCATATTTGAATGTAGCTTGGCCTTCATTAAACTGTAGTCTGGTCATTATTAAAAGGAAAAAAAAATCACTTAGATTTGAAAAATGAAAGTTCTTAGGATTTAGTTCATGAAAATATGGCCAACTGATGCATGAAATACAAGATGATTCTCCTGAAGAATGAGCCCTTCCTTCCCTCTGGTTGGAGATGGTGGGATGTGAACATTTGGGAGCTCCTCTATAATCCTCTTCCTTTTAAGGTTGGCACCCAGGAAATTCTCCTCATCATTTACCACCTTTCCTGACTACTTTCCTGAATTTCATCAACTCTAGAAACCCATTATTCTGCAATAATGATCATTTTCCACTCTGGATGCATGAATTTAACAAGATACCCCCCATTCCACCCCGAGCCATGTTACCTACCACCAACCTCTCTTTTCAGCCTTTTTCTATATATTGTCTCCCCTACATTAGATTGTGAGCTGCTTGCAGGGGGGTGGGGGGGAGGGGGCGAGGGAACAGAGACCTCTTATGACTTCCTTTTATATCCCCAGGCTTAGTCGAGTGCCTGGCACATAGTAGGTACTTCATAAATGTTTATTGACTCTGACTCTGACTTACCCCACCTTCCATAGGCATCCTTCCATCCTCTAAGTGAGGAAGGTGATACTTTTTGTTCTGCTGAATCTTGTCACTTTTAAGTCCTTTGTAAAGTCAACTAGACCCTTCATCTAAAAGACAGCTAACTCATTCTCTCTGCACTTTTGCTATTTCTAGGATATAAAAAATCACCAGGAGACATCTGACAGAAATAAATAGATAAAGCTGTGAATAAGAACTCCCTATTGATTACTTCTAAGCATAAGCATTTGGGCCTTCTGGCTAGCCTAGCAATGTCTTCGTTTGTAAGTCAATACTTGGTTTCCCAGATCTAGCCACTTCTGTAAAACGGTCAATGTTTTGTTGGGCAGACTTTGAAATTTTGAAGGCAGAGAGGCAGGACAGCATTTCAATTGAGGCTCTTTTGACTTGAGGGTTGGGTGATTAAGCTGGTCACTAGTGGAAATGTATTGATTGGCTGATGTATTTTCTGGAACCGATTTTTCTTTTTTGAAACGTTTTGTCATGATGCATGATTTGGAATTTTTTCTCTGCCAAGAGGACACGACACAGCTTTCAACCACTGAAATGAAGATATAACAATGAAAGAAAAGCATAGACTTTAATGGCTACATGTTAATCCCCCAAAGGTGAATTCAGATTTCATCTCACACAGGTCTTGTCAGTCTTGTTATAAGAGCGAAATGTGAAGGGAGAATAAGCCCAGTTACAACACCTAACTATACCAAGTAACTGGGCATATAGAAGGAATTAGGGCCTTGCAATTTCTGATATTATAGCAAAAAGAACAGGAACTAAGAGATGTCTTGTCATTGTTGTAGAATGCGGGTAATGTTTTAGAATGGAGTTTGCCCTTTCATCCAAATAACATACAATAGTTCAGCAGACATGACAGTTGATGAAACGCTATACTTGAAACAGAGAGGTTAGGTAAAGAGGATATTTTGGAAAAAAAAAGAATCACTCGAAGGAGGAGAAAAGTGTGTATGTATACATATATACGTGTGTGTGTACTGACATATCTTTAAGTATTTATAGATTTTGGTATTCATATTAATATTTCTTTGTTTGTTACTGAATATAATCTGTTCTTCAAGACATTCTTGTAAATGATTTAATAGTAAGATTTTCCTGAGATAAACATTGCATAAACAGGGTACATTTTTATGTAAAATAGAGCCACCTTAGGGTGACAACATTATTAGAATAAAGGAAAAGGTTCCAGCCCTGAAAATTCTATTCAGGTCAGAGTTGTTTAGCTGAAATGCCTCCTTCCCAGCCTCATCTTTCTTCTTGCCCTCATGCCTCCCACATCACCAAATAGCATAATGGATTTTGCAGAGATGAACATGAGTTGATTATGTAATTAGAGTTACATCTTTTCGTGTATTTGTTCAAATAGACGATTCTGTTCTACTAGCCATGATTTTCATTTTGAAATGAAATTTCATTTTTCCATTTCTTAAGGGATATCAAGACAGAGGGCTAGCATTGATAATCAATGAGAAAAATGTCACCAAAATGGGAAATAAAATTTGAGGTTTAATGTGTGTGTGTGTGTGTGTGTGTGTGTGTGTGTACTTTAATTACTATAGAAATTTAATGCATCCCTTGATTTTGCTGAATTTATGATTTCCTCTTTTCTAAATGTAACAAGAATAGGAATGCTTTTCTCCGGTCTGTATAGTATTCTATTTCTTGAATCCATTGGCAATGTTCTGGTGATTTTTTTAGCATTACAAATCAGTAACCTTAGGACAAAGAAACTTTTGGGTACAAAATTAAACCAGAAGAGGCAGTTATTCGAGTGTTCATTTGGGTTAAACAATATGAAGCTATTTCTGTTAAAGGTGGTTATCAATGATAAATATAAATATGTTAAGCTTTTGTTGTTTAACAGCACTGCATAGTAGGAAGAGCCCTGGACTTTTGGTCAAAAGACCTGGGTTTCAGACTAAACTCTAACATTTATTAATGATGTCATGTGACCTCAGGCAAATCACTTAACCTCTTGAGGACCCAGTTTGTTTGTTTGTACAATTAACTCATTACAAAATTCATTTCAAAATAGTATAAGGAAGGTGCTTTGTTGATTTTAGAGCATCGCATCTATGCACATTCACAAATATACGTATGTATATACATATGTGTGTATATATGTTTATACATGCATGTGTATGTATACATACACATGTGCATGTAAACACAAAACCAATGTGTATGTGTATGCATATGTGTGTGTACCTATATGTATATGTACATAATGGTAGAGGATTAAGTGATTCATCACTTCTAGCCCAGTTAAAGTGATAAGATGCCCTATCAATAAATTCAGTGACAGGCATTAGACTAAGTGGCCTTCAAACTAGAATGAAGTTGCACAAGAATCAGATTAGTAGGTGAGGAAATTTGCCCACTCCCTGGGGATCATTTCTAAATTATCAAACAGGTTGAGAAATGATTCATTTCAGAAACTGGAACAAGTGTGGCCTTCTAGCACAGCCTTGGTGGCAAGGAGATGCCTCAGCCTGGGTCTTGTCCAAGTCTCTTTTGTCAAAATAAGACCTTTAAAATTTTGAAGAGTCTTAAGAATTTTCAGCTTCCAACCTTCTCATCAGTCCTATCCCTATCCCAACTCTCCCTCCCTCCCTCCTGTCTCTGTCTCTGTCTCTATATCTCTGTCTGTCTCTGGCACACACCCACCTACATACCTATACATATTTGCACATATGAATATGTGTATGTAAATATGTGTACGTATAATTGATTACTATTTAAGTTTTATTAAACATGCTAATTTTCAAGTCCAGATGCGTAAGAATAGGAGATTCCTCTGCTGCTGTGTGAGGAAGGCAAAAATGTTTTTGAGGGGGTAGAGGCATAGAGAAGAAAATACATGAAATTAACTGCTGGATAACAATAATTCAATTTATAAACTGCCTTACAAAGTTCTCCTGGGTCCAATTTGGTACTCTTCTTAATCATACTTTTCAAAATATACTTGCATACTCACTAATAACATCTTACATTTGCATAGCTCTTTTATGGTTTTTTTTAATATTTTCTTTTCTATAAGGTACTTGTGATTTTATAGGTGATACAGGGAACTCACAGGGAAGAAACTGGACAGATACAGATCTTCAACTCTTTGATAAGAATTGAACTAAAATGTAATAACTCGTCCAGGGTCACGTATTCAGTATATGTCAAAGACAGGACTTGAAATCTGAGGTCCCTTAATCTGAAAACTGCCCTTTATTCCCTAATCCTCACCTGTTTTCATGTTTATGTACATCCACATATGTGTATATATAATGATATTAATAGCAATAATCGCTAGTATTATTATATAGCTTTAAGTTTATGAAGCACTCTATGTATGTTATCTCATTTGATCCTCATAATAATCCTGTGAGATAGTTACACTGATTATTCCCATTTTAGAGAGAAGGAAACTAAGGCTGACAGAGGTTAAGTGACTACCTCAGGGTTACAAAACTATGTAGTGCTTGAGGGAGGTTTAAAACTCAGGTCTACCTGATTCCAAGTCTAGTTCTCTAATGACCTCTCTTCCTATGTGCCTGTGTATACAATTGTCTGTGCAGATTAATATATAGTACATGTAGTATTGGGTATATGCATTTATATAGCACTATATGTTTGTGTTTATATGTATATATCTATCTGTGCACATATGTGTGTATACACACATATGTATATATATATGTATGTATGTATATCATCTCACATTTCTGTAATCTCTTTTTTCTTGTTCTCATGTTACCCTTATAGCTTTTATTTCAAGGTGTTTCCCCCTAACCCCCCAAAAATGAGATAAGGAAATTTTAAATATCTTGGGAATGAAGTGATGACTATAGCGAGAGAAAAAGCTCATATTTTGAATTTGGATTTTCTGTTTCTTGTACCTACTCCTCCTTGCTTTTCCTAGTAGATTCATCCACAATGGGTTAACATGACTAGAAGAAACATAGATACCTAAGAAGCTATAATCAGAGCAAGTGATTCCCTCATAGAGTTCCTGAGATCGCTGCCTTCAAGTATTCAAGCCTAGGCTCCTGTTGGGACAAAGGCCTGATTAGACATTCACCACTTCCTAGCTCAGAAGTCAGAATGATTCCTTCCCCCACCTTCTTTTACACCATTTTCATCTTTCTCCATAAATTGCAAAAGCATGGGAGGGTCATGGTTCATCTAACAGTTTTCCTTCCGATTATAGTAATTTAAAGGCAAATCAAATGTAGGGCCTAGACAAGCTGACAGTGCCCTTTTTAATATCTTATTCCAATTTTTTGTACATTCTGCAGATTCGAATGCACAAAGCCGAGTGCCTGAAATATAATTGGGCCAGGTGTGCATGTGTTTTAAAGACTATATTAGAAAAGCATGCTTATCAAAGTCAGGCTGATGGCTTGGAGGTCAGGTGATGGTTTCATTAGATGAAAATAAGGTCACTGAAAGAGAGAAGAGAGTGAAAATGTTATTTTCAGCTTGTAAAATTACATAGTGGAGGGGCAATAGAAAAGTGAAATAATGCTTGGCTGAACCGGGAAATCCAGTTGCCATTGTAGTAGAACTCTCACAAAGAGCAATGCTTTTCCTCTGATCTCTCTCTCTCTCTCTCCCTCTCCCTTTCCCTCTCCCTCCCTCTCCCTCTCCCTCTCCCTCTCTCTCCCTCATTTATCTACTCATTTACTTATTTACTCATGTATAGTTTCATTTAATTCCTGTATTTAGCTATATCTTTATTCATTCCTTCACTCAGTTTTCTATCTATCTATGTTTGTAGTTAAAAGTGTTTGGGAAGTGCTAGTGGGATGGGTGCTATGTCTTATACTAGTGAGAAATTGTGCTAATTTGGTAGGAAACTGGGGATATTCAAAGAAAAGAATCATTGTGAAATGTTCCTTTGGTCTTCTATTGATATTGAATGGAATGGAATGGGGATATTTATGCAATGTTAATACTATATTAAGGCTCTTTGAAAAGCAAGAATTCATCTATAATGGTCATGTATGTTTTTAGGATTCTTTCCTCATCAAAATGTTATCAGTGACCATATCACCTCAGGAGACTGAAGTTAACTTCTTTACTGTAGTTATTTTAGTTAATGATACTTGCCTTTATATGTCCCTTGTGTGCACTGATTTTTCAATGCCATCTAATTCAGGACAGTGGATAATCTAAGTCTAGACTCTTCTTTTTGATTGTGCTATCAAAATCCACTGGCATGTATATGGCTTTTATAAGATCTTCTAGCCTGTGGGAATACAAAGAAGCTGGGGCTCCCCTGTCTGCTTCCCCACAGAAGAGAGGGTTAGGACACTTTAAAATTAAAAGAACACCAAACTAAATAAACGTCGATGCTCTTTAATTCCTCCCACCCTCACTATGCATATTTGATTTATCGTCAGTCACTAATCGCCTCAAAACCCCTCCTATATTTGACCCCTCCTCTCCATTCACTTAGATAAAACCCAAGTTTGAGCTTTCTCCACCTTTTAACCAAATTATCCTTCTCACAGATCTCAGTCTCTAGTCTCTCCCCACCCCAAGTCATGTTCCACTCAGCTGTCAAGGTGATTTTTCAAAACCTTAGATCAATTCCTATCTCCTACTCTCCTTAATGAGCTCCAGTTGTTCTTTATTATCTGTAGGATTAAATATAAACTCCTCTATTTCCCATTTAGAGCTCTTCATAACCTGGCCTTTTTCTACCTTTCCAGACTTCTCAACTTTACGCTTCTCCTTTGATTTTATGATTCAGCTCTACTGGCTGTTTATTATTCTTTCAGCTCAACACTCCATCTTTCATATTGGTGTATTTGCATTGGCTGTCTCTTATGCATGGAATACACTGGCTCATGACCTCTGTTTCATGGATTCCTTGGATTCCCTCAAGATTCAACTCAAGCCTCGACTTTTACAGTAAGCTTTTTCTGGTCCTTGAAGCCTCCAGTTTCTTTTTTCAAATGACCTCTTCTCTACTTTGAATATATCTTCTATGTACTTAGTTATTTATGCATTGTCTCCTTCACTAAGTATGAGCCTTAAAGATTAAGACTGTTTTTGCCTTTATTTATGTATCCATTATAGTAAAGATTTAATAAATGCTAGTTAGTTGACATACTGATGAATTAACTGCTGCTGGTGGTGGGAAAGTATGATATAGAACAGAAGTGTCAAACACATGACCCACAACACAACTGAGTGTGGCCCAATCCATATTAAAATTTATGTGGAAAATATTTAACAAAATAAATAAAAATCCCATAAAACATAGATAAAGTCACTATCCATTTTTCTAAGTCAATAGGTACCGGCAAGGATTCTTATGTACACTTTGGTGGCCCTTGTTTCAATTTGGGTTTGACACTACTTGTGCAGAAGACTAGTTCTCTCAAAATGGTATTTGGTGATCTTTGAGTTGATTGGTACATAGGAATGAAGTCGCTTGCTCTTATTAATTACATTATAACAACTTTTGTTTCATATGTTGCCAGAAGAATCAGTCCCAGAGTTTGAACTGGGATCAATCTTGTGCAATCTATATGTTCTTGCATTATAGAGCAATGTCAAAAGATCAAGAGAAAGCTCAGCAGGATGAGAGAAACTCCTTTGGTGAACTTATAAGAACATGTAGAAAATAGGCACACATGATGAGCAGACATAGATAGACTGGAATCTTTATCACTGGAAGAAATATCCATATTGATGAATTCATAGATCCCTTTAGAACTGGAGTATCTTTTGTTTAATAAAGGAGCATTTTAAAATATCTTAATATATTATAAATATTGACTAATGCAACAGTGATTTGAATGGTGGACACCTAATTATATTGCCATAAATCATTTTTACCCATTTCACAGCTGAGAAATTGGTATACTACTGCAAAGGACATATAGAACTTAGATATGGCGTGATTATGTTGAGTTATTTTATTACTGAAAGTCAATACTCTATCTGATCATATAAGATCATCTATTTGTAGTTAGTCTTTCCATTGAAGAAAAGCAAACATATTTGAGAAAATTTTATAGATGATTTTTATTCATAGAGGAAACTAAGTGAAGTAGAGAATAGGTCAAAGAATGGAAGACAAAGATTATATTCACTTTTTTAAAAGAATGCTTTGAGTTGCTGACATTATTAAAAGCACTTCAGTGCTTCAAATCTTGTTTTTCTATTTTAAATGTGGAAATACCTTTCCTTTGGTCTATAGATATTAGAAAATTTGATTTGATTTCAAGTAAAAAGAGGAAGGTTCTTCTTTTGGGCAATAACCAGGTCCATCTTTCTTGGTTTCCATTGCCTGTTGACTCCTAATTTGCCGACAAACTAAAGGGTGGGGGTGAATCTTGCTTGATATTCCCACAATGTTAAGAAGAACATGGCTTAGTCTGGAGCTGCCATTGTTGAAGTGTTATGATTTCAATATTAATTAAAGCATAAGAAAAGATAATCAAAAATGTTGGTGGAAATTTCAAGGATGTGATAATATGAGTAGAAAGCTGATATTAAGAAAATTTGGGGTGGTTAATATTAATAGATATAGACACTTAAATGGTGCAGAATTTCTGTGTTATCATTTTACTGTATATTTTCAATATATCTTCCCTGAAAAGCCATTTATTTACTGTTATTTAATTTGGATTTCTGTCTCTATAACAATACTTTATTTAGTAAGATTTTCTTTTTTTTATTTTTTTTCTTTTTCTTTTTTTTTAATTTATTTTTACTATGTTTAGTTTTCAGCATTGATTTTCACATG